>JAUKPQ010030803.1:0-39095 GCA_032273045.1 Chloridella minuta | reverse complement strand
CATGATGGCTACGCCCGGATGGAAGACGCTTATGGAAGACGTTAGCAAGATTAAGGCTAATTTTAGTGACATCACTTCGGTAACTGACGCACAACAACTGTTTTTCCGTCAAGGCCAAGTGGATAACCTGAATTGGCTTTTAGGGCTGAAAGGCCTGTATGAGCAAGCATACGAAGAATTAACTTCGGAGGAGCAATAAATATGGCTCGCCGAATCTATGAGTTCAAGTGTACGCAGTCTCATATCACTGACAAATACGTTGAGGAAGGTACTCAGACTGTCATTTGTGACACCTGTGGACTAGAAGCCAGCCGTATTATGTCAATGCCCATGATGAAGCTGGAAGGGTGGAGTGGCGATTATCCATCAGCTAGTGACGCATGGGTTCGGAAGAGGGCTGAAAAGCTCAAAGCCGAGCAAAAGGCGAACTCATAAGCCTTTATAAGGCCGAGTTCATTATTAAGTAATCCTAGAACCGTTTAACGGCAGGAACAGAGGTAAGTATGGCATTAGTTGATAGTTTTGACGAGACTCCTAGTGAGTTGGACATTGAGGAATCTTCTCAGCTCCAAGCTGAAAAGGTAGAGAACACACAGACTGAACAAGATACTCCGAAAGTACCCTCTAAATATCAGGGGAAAACACTTGAAGATATCGTGACTATGCACCAAGAGGCTGAAAAGCTCATTGGACGGCAGGCACAGGAAGTAGGTGAAGTTCGTAAACTCGCTGACCAGCTTATCAAGAATAACCTTGCTCAACAAACACAACTTCCTCAAACAAAACCACAACAGGAAGAAGTTGACTTCTTTGAAGACCCTCAAAAGGCAATTCAACGCGCAGTAGAGAACCATCCAGATGTACAAGCTGCAAAGCAGACATCGGCTCAGTTCAGGGCAATGCAGACACAACAACAATTAGCTGCAAAACACCCGGACTTCGCTGATGTGGTACGTGACGGAGAGTTTCAGGAATGGGTAAAAGCATCTCCTATTCGTTTGAACATGTTTGCTTTGGCAGACAGTGCTTACGACTTTAATTCTGCCGATGAACTCCTGAGTACCTTTAAGCAAATTCGAGGTGTGAAGGCTCAACAGACACAAGACGCAGGTAAGCAGGTTCTCAATAAGAATCTACGAGCTGCTTCAGTAGACGTTGGTGGCACAGGAGAGAGTAGTCAGAAAGTCTATCGCCGCACTGACATCATGGATCTCATGATGAAAGACCCAGCACGATATGAGGCGTTGCAACCTGAGATTATGGCTGCTTACGCTTCAGGGCGTGTCCGTTAATACATTTTCACTTTTAATCAAGAAATCTAGGAGATTTAATCATGGGCTTAGGTACCAATCACGTAACCGTAACAACAGGCGCAACGTTCATTCCAGAAGTATGGAGTGATGAGATTGTAGCCACTTATAAGAAGAGCCTCGTTGCTGCGAACCTCATCAAAAAGATGTCGTTCAAAGGCAAAAAAGGTGACACCGTTCATATTCCAGTGCCCACACGTGGTAGTGCTTCTGCTAAGGCAGCTTCGACTCAAGTCACATTGATCGCTGCTACTGAATCAGACATCACAGTGTCCATTAACAAGCACTACGAATATAGCCGCTTGATCGAAGATATCGTCGAAGCACAAGCTTTGTCTAGCCTGCGTCAGTTCTACACTGGTGATGCTGGTTACGCTTTGGCTCGTCAAGTTGATACCGACATTATCCGTTTGGGTCGTCTGGCTAACGGTGCTACCTCTGGTACTGATGACTACGCTACGTCTAACACTACAACCAAGGCTTTCATTGGCTCTAACGGTACTACTGCTTATAACAGTACATCGTCTAACGCTGCTGCTTTGACTGATGCCGCTATTCGTCGCACTATGCAACGTCTGGATGACAACGATGTTCCTATGGACGGTCGTTTCTTCATCATCCCTCCTTCAAGCCGTAACACGCTGATGGGTCTGGCTCGTTACACTGAACAAGCCTTCGTTGGTGAAACAGGTTCTGGCAACACTATCCGTAATGGTGAAGTTGGTAACTTGTACGGCACTTCCGTGTTCGTGACCTCTAACGCTGACTACGGCGCTGGTACTTCAGGTACTGACCGTATCTGTTTGTTGGGTCACAAGGACTCAATGGTGTTGGTTGAGCAGCAAGGCGTTCGCTCACAGACTCAGTACAAACAAGAATACCTCGGTACTTTGTTTACTGCTGACACTCTGTACGGCGTTGCTGAGTTGCGTGACTACGGTGCTGTTGCATTGGCAGTTCCAGCTTAATAATAGCTAGACTGAAGGGGCTTCCTCAACGCGCCACAAGCGCTTAAAGGGAGGCTCCTTTGGTCTATCTAGTACAAGGAATCATATGGCAGTCACATTTAAATGTCTCACAAGCGGACAAACAGTTACCTTTGAAGCTCAGGTCGATATTGATTCGATGAAGGGTCACGAGGGCTACGAAGTAGTTCCTGAGGAAGCACAAGAGCCTGTTGTCGTTAAGAAGACAACTAGTAAGAAAGCTGTTGACACAGTAACTACCGAAGAGGTATAATCTATATGGCTGACGCTAGTTCCTACTTTGCTGCCAATCCTGACGTAGCTGCTGCTTTTGCTCAGAATAGCTATGGACTGACGCCGGATCAGTTTGCTTCTACTCACTACAATCTCTACGGCGCTGCTGAGCAACGAGCTGCCCCTGAACCCGCCCCTGTAGCTGCCGCACCTTCTCTACCTCCTCCTCCTACTTGGACGGATGCGTTTAATACATGGAACACAGAGCAAAACCTTCCTGAACGAGCAGCTAAAGGCTACACTACGCCTGATATGTGGGCTTGGAACACTGATGCTGAACATCAAAAGGTTAAAGATCTTTTAGATAAGCAGTATTTAGAGAATGTGCGTCAATATAACGCCATTTACGGAACAAACGTTCAACCTGATACCAGCGTCTTAGGTGCTAATGCTCAACCTAATCAGACATACTATTCTCCTGAAGGCGGTAGTGGTCTTTTCGGCTCAGGCATTGGCCCTGATGTTAGTTGGGTAGGACTACGAGATAACTTGGAAGCTGCTGGTGTAGTCGCAGGTAATTACATACTTCCCGGTTCTTCTCTGTTGACAGGCAACTTGGTTACTCAAGGCGCTCAAGAAAACCTTAATACTGATGCAGGACGACTTGCAAACGCTATTGCTGGCGCTGCTGGTGGTATTCAAGGTAACACAGCTAACTACGGGAGGATCGCTGAAGCTGCTGGTTTAACTGGCCCTGCTGCATCCTCCTTAACAGCAGAACAATTAGCTATTGCTAACGCTACGTCAGATCCTATTGCAGCTGCTAATGCTCTTAAAGGGTGGACTATTGCAGATATTCCTTATTTGCAAAGCATTGGTGCAACAGCAGATTTGATTTCTCTTGCAGAAGCGAACAACACAAGGCTGCTAAGTCCAGCGGGTGGCGGCCCTGCTGGAGGCACAGTTAGCCCTCCTACAACTCCTTCCACAACTCCAACTACAACCACTAATCCGCTGTCTAGCCTTACACCCTCTCAAATATCTACATTAGCTAGGGCTGGTATTAACGTAGCAGGAATCTTAGCAGGTGGTGCAGCTGTTGCTGGTGCTGCTGGAGGTTTAACAGGAGGTACTAGCGGTACTGGTGGTCTTTTGACTTCTCAAAACCGTGCAGGTGTATCCTCAGGTTCAGCTGACTATTCTCCTGCGTACTATCAAGCACTTCAAGCTAAATACAACCAAATGATGCCTCAGCAGCCACGTGATGTGACAACTGATTTGAAGAGCTGGTACGAAACTAAGTATGCTCCTACAGCAGTGCCTACTTTAACAACACCCACGACACAACTGGTAATCTAAATTATGGCATCCACAATCATCACAAAGAATAGTTCTACAGCCTCAGCAGTACCTGCTACAGGTGACTTAGCACAAGGCGAGTTAGCTGTTAACGTAACAGACAAGAAGATCTTCACTAAGAATTCTTCAGGCACTGTTGTACGTGTCGTAGGTACTGTAGGTAGTCAAGAAGCTTCAGCTGTGGCTATTACAGGCGGTACAGTTGCTGGTGTTGCTCAAACGGGTGGTACGATCAATAATACCCCCATCGGTGGTACTACAGCAGCTGCTGTTACAGGTACTACGATCACAGCCAACACCGGCTTCAGCGGTACTCTTACAGGTAACGTGACAGGTAACGTCACTGGTAACGTGACAGGTGCTGTGACAGGTAACGTCACAGGTAACCTTACAGGTAACGTAACAGCTGGTTCAGGTACATCTACATTCAACAATGTGACCATTAACGGTACGTTGGACATGGATGCAGCTTCAGCGGCTACCATCACTAACCTACCGAACCCTACTAACTCAGGTGATGCAGCTAACAAAGCTTACGTTGACGCTCAAGTATCAGCTATTGTAGACGGTGCTCCTGCTGCTCTCGATACGCTTAATGAGCTTGCAGCTGCTTTGAACGATGATGCTTCATTCTCCACGACTGTAACCAACTCTATTGCCGCTAAGCTTCCCTTGGCTGGTGGTACTATGTCTGGTAACATCGCTATGGGTACGAATAAGGTTACTGGCCTAGGTACTCCTTCAGCTAGTACTGACGCAGCCACTAAAGGGTACGTAGATACCTCAGCAGCCTCTGGCTTGCCTCTCTCAGGCGGCACGATGACAGGTAACATTGTCATGGGTTCTAATAAGGTGACGAGCACTGCTACACCTACCACTAATGATGACCTCACACGTAAGGCTTACGTTGACTCTATCTTAGGTTCAGCCACAGCTGCTTCCACAAGTGCTGCCGCTGCTGCTACCTCTGAGACTAATGCTTCTAACTCAGCCTCAGCAGCCTCTACAAGCGCCTCTAATGCCTCAGCTAGTGCGTCCTCAGCTGCTGCCTCTTACGACTCCTTTGATGACCGTTATCTCGGCCCTAAGTCTTCTGCACCATCAGTAGACAATGACGGTAACGCTTTGTTGACAGGTGCTTTGTATTGGAACTCAACAAGTAGTCAATTGTTTGTGTGGTCTGGCTCAGCGTGGACTCAAGCAGCCTTTACAGGTGGCTCTTTTGCTACTTTAGCTGGCACTGAGACTTTGACTAACAAAACAATCGAAGCTGGTACGTTCACTAACGGCTACACAGAGGAAACAGCCACAGCTAATACCTCTACTGCTTACACCATTGACTTGGCTAACGGTACTGTTCAAATCCTGACTCTCACAGGTAACTGTACTTTCACGTTCCCCACAGCAGCAGCTGGTAAGTCTTTCATCATGCTCCTGAAGCAAGACGGTACAGGCTCTCGCACTGCTACTTGGCCTTCAGCTGTTAAGTGGCCTGCTGGCACTGCTCCTACTATTACCTCAACTGCATCTAAGCTCGATAAGTACATCTTCACAAGTGACGGTACATCATGGTTTGGGAGCGACGCGGGGAAGAATTACACTGTTTAAATATGACGCAAGCATATCTTTATCGTTGGACAGAGAAAACTACTGGTATGTGGTATATCGGTAGTCGCACAGCTAAAAACTGTCATCCAAACGATGGATATATTTGTTCATCTAAATATGTAAAACCTTTAATTAAAAGCAACCCAACTAACTGGACTAGAGAAGTTTTGGTTGTTTCCGATAAAGAATACATTCGTGATTTAGAGGTTAAATACTTAAAATCTCTACAAGCTGTGAAAGATAAGCAAAGCTACAACAAGCACTACGGTGGGGCAACTTTTACAAGCGCTGGTGAACCTTTATCAGAAGAAACTAAAAGCAAGATTAGTGCTTCAATGACAGGTGACAAACATGTGTATTACGGTAAATCTTGCTCTGATGAACGCAGACAAGCCATCATCAAAGGGACAACTGGTGTGAAAAAATCAACAACAGCGAATATGCGAAAACCTAAACGAAAAGAACAGTGCCCACATTGTGGCATCCTTGCCTCAGGCGGTAACTTAGCCAAGTGGCATCTAGATAAATGCAAGGAGTATGACAATGCTCTCGTCTAATACTTCTCAGGTTTCTAACGATGTAAAGTACATTGAGGATGTCTGCTCTGTTTATTTGCGAACAGGTACAGGCTCAAGTCAAACCGTTACAACAGGTATCAAAGAAAATACAGGCGCTTTAGTAATTTCTAAGTCACGTTCTGCTGCAACAGATTGGGCTTGGTACGATACTTTTCGTGGAGCCACTTACGATTTAGTTTCCAACTCAACAGCAGCTCAAACAACACAAGCGCAAGGCTTAACGTCTTTTAACGCTGATGGACATACATGGGGAACACTTGCTAAAGTAAACACCAGCGGCGCTACTTACGTTGATACTGTTTTAAAACCAACGCCTAAGTTCTTTGATGTTGTAACTTATACGGGTGATGGTAATACTACACAAGCCATTAACCATAGCCTTGGCTCAGTGCCAGGGTGCATCATTGTTAAGCGAATTGATTCAGGGACTAATTGGTTTGTCTATCATAAAGATTTGACATCGTATCAGTACAGTTTGTATTTGAACGACACTACTGGTCAGATCAATGCGGGTGGCTCTCAATTTGGAGCTAATCCTACTAGCACACAGTTCACTGTTGGTTCTGGTTATCCAAATACCAGTGGCGGGTCTTATGTTGCCTACATCTTCGCCCATAACGCAGGAGGCTTCGGCTTAACTGGCACAGACAATGTGATTAGCTGTGGGTCTGTAACGCTTGACGGCTCTGGAAATGCATCTGTTAACCTTGGGTATGAACCTCAATTTGTGATGATTAAAAGAGCAGATAACACTTCTGCTTGGTATATGCACGACACAATGCGCGGGTTGGATTTAACAACCTATACTCGTTTGTATGCAAATACAAATTCTGCGGAGGACACTTCTACTCCATCTTACATAGCTCCATCAAGCACTGGCTTTAATCTTATCAATGGTTTTAGTTCTGCTGGAGGCGCTTGGATATACATAGCCATTCGCCGTGGCCCAATGAAAGTGCCTACTGATGCGACTAAGGTGTTTAAGCCAGTAGCGGCAACTCCGTCAGGTTCTCAAGACACTGTTACAACAGGTTTTCCAACAGATTTTATTATCACTACAGAACGGTCACACTCTTTAACTGGTCAGACTTTTGCATTTGACAGGTTAAGAGGTGGAACTACAACACGGCGTGTGTATCTAACTACAAATAACACAAACGCTGAAACAAATGCTGGTGGTGGTTCATTTGGCTTGGACAGTAATGTCGCTGTTTATGATAACTTTTATGGTTATTCTGGAATAACAAATCCAGTTATTTACTGGAACTTCAAACGCGCCCCATCATTCTTTGATGAGGTTTGCTATACAGGTACTGGATCAGATAGAACGGTTGCGCATAACTTAGGTGTTGTCCCCGAAGTAATTATAATTAAAAGTCGCAGTGGAGCTAGAAACTGGAATTATTTAACTAATTTTGGGTCTTCTACTTACACTGCCGCCATTCTTAATGACACTTATGCGCCGGGCGCAACGCCAGCTGCTTACGATTCATTGATGCAAGCGCAACCGACATCTGCTCAGTTTTCTGTTTCAACTTCATTCTCTGCTAATAATTCAGGTGAAACTTACGTAGCTTACTTGTTTGCAACTTGCGCTGGTGTTTCAAAAGTATTTTCGTTTACAGGTAATGGCTCATCTCAGACAATCAACTGTGGCTTCACTAGTGGGGCGAGGTGGATTATGATTAAGCGCACTGACTCCACAGGTGACTGGTATGTTTGGGATACAGCAAGGGGCATCGTGAGTGGCAATGACCCACACCTGAGCTTGAACACGACAGCAGCAGAAGTTACAAGCGATGACACTATTGACACAGATTCAACAGGCTTCATTGTTAATCAGCTTTCAGCAACAAACGTAAACGTATCTTCAGCAACGTACATCGGAATCGCCATAGCGTAAGGAAAACATCATGCAAATTCGTATTCAATCAACAGGCGCAGTGGTTTATGAAGGAGAGTTCCGTGCTCTCTTTCCTAATACTTCCCTGCCACAACAGCTCACTGAAGCTCTCATCAACGAACTAGGCGGTGATGTAGTCTTTGAAGGCGCTCAAGCAACTGGTGGTGATCGCTATCAGTATTCAGTCTACGGAGGTGTTGAGCAAGTCAATGGCAAGTGGTACACGAAATGGAACCTTGGCCCATCTTTCTTTGACACGGAAGACGCAGAAGGTAACGTAACTACTGCTGCTCAGAATGAAGCTGCTTACAAGGCTGGTAAGGATGCTGAACAAGCTACTGCTGTCCGTAATGAGCGCACTAAGAAGCTTGCTGAGACTGATTGGACACAGCTGACTGATGCTCCTGTGAACAGTGCAGCATGGGGTACTTATCGTCAAGCTTTGCGTGATGTTACAGCTCAAGAGACATTCCCTTGGGATATTGAGTGGCCTACAGCACCATCAGCGGAGTAATCTTAAATGGCTACAGTAGAGGTTACCGCAGCTAGATTAGACTCCCATGAGGCCGTATGTGCCTTCAGATACGAACAGATTAACGCTAGATTGAAGAGACTTGAGACTATCTTGATGATGGCCTCAGGGGTGATGATTTGCAGTATGGCAGGCATTATCTTCACATCCATTTTACATAAATAAGGATAATATATAATGAAACCTAAGACCAAACAAGGTAAACAAGCTAAAGTGGGTAAGGTAATGCACGAGTTCAAAGCAGGTACTCTCCACTCAGGTAAGGGCGGTCCTGTAGTTAAAGACCGTCAACAGGCTATCGCTATCTCCATGTCCGAGGCAGGCATGGCTAAGAAGCCTAAGAAGAAGTAATCATGAGAGCAGTATCAGTAGGTAAAAACCTAGCAGCAGGGACTGAGACTGTAGTCTATACAGTTCCTACTGGCTATACAGCTAAGTGGACTCTGTGCTACGCTCATAACTCATTAGGTACGAATAAGACATTATCTATTGATTGGTATGACACCAGCGCAGCTACTCATGTTGCTATCTTAGAGCAATATAACTTCACATCTAAGATGTACTTTCAGTTTAATGCTCCCGGTACAGGTGTTATATTGGAAGAAGGCGATCAAGTTCACATGACGACTGAAGCAAGCAGTGCCTTCGGTATTATCTGTACATTTGAGCTTGAGAAGAAACAAGGAATATAACTAGAATATGGCTACTACTTATTTACAAGCAGTCAATAACGTACTGGTTCGCTTACGTGAGACAGAAATTACCGCTGTGTCCGATACACCTTATTCAGCTCTTATTGGCGTATTCGTCAATGATGCTAAGCGAGAGGTAGAGGATGCTTACGATTGGAACGCTCTAGACACCACTATTACCTTAGCTACGGTGGCTGGACAGCGAGCATACTCTTTGACGGGCATTGGTGCTCGTTTTAAGACCCAAGATGTCATCAACGATACCCAAGATATCGGCATGATGTCTACCAATGCTAACTGGATTAACCGTCAATACTATATCGGTACGACTCAACAAGCAGCCCCTACTAAGTACTGCTACCGTGGTTTGGATAGCTCAGGTGACACTAAAGTCGAAGTATGGCCTCTTCCTGATGCTGTTTACAACCTTCGCTTTGAATTGTTTGTCCCACAGCTTGACATTTCCAATAGTAGTGATATAATTAAAGTTCCTGCCCATCTTGTACAACTTTTAGCCTATTCTAAGGCCATTGCTGAACGTGGTGAGGACGGAGGCTTACAAGCTTCTGAGGCTTATTCCTTGTATCGCCTTGCCTTGGCTGATGCTGTGGCTTTGGAAGGTGCTCGTGATGAGTCTTCTACTAACTGGTCTGCTGTCTAATAATGGCTGAGAAACTACTTACAACCTCCATCGCTGCTCCGGGCTTTAACGGCCTGAACACTCAGGACTCTTCAGTGAGTCTTGACAATGGGTATGCGACTGTTGCTAACAACTGTGTTATCGACAAGTTTGGTCGTATTGGTGCTCGTAAGGGTTGGACTGCTAACCACACATCTAACTCTGACCTAGCCACAGCCAATGTCAACGCTATTGGTGAACTCATCACTAATGCAGGCTCTAGCTACATCATCGTTGCAGGTAATAACTGCATCTTTAAGTTAGTAGGTTCTACACTTACTAAGCTTACTTACGGTGGTGGTGGTACAGCTCCTACATTTACAGCCTCTAACTGGATGATGGCTCCTTTGAACGGTAAGCTCTATCTTTACCAATCAGGACATGATCCACTGGTATTTGACCCTGCTGTGTCTACTACGACCTTCAAGCGTATCTCTGAGGTATCTGGTTATGCAGGAACTGTCCAGAATGCTAATATTGTTATTAGTGCTTATGGTCGCACTTGGTCCGCCAACACTGCCACAGACAAGAATACAGTACAGTTTAGTGACCTATTAGCCGGTCATATCTTGAATACAGGTAGTGCTGGTTCTCTCGATGTATCTCAGGTATGGCCTAACGGTGCTGATGAGATCATGGGTATGGCTATTCATAACCACTACTTGTATATCTTTGGTCGTCGTCAGATCCTTGTCTACGCTAATGCTGATGATCCTACAAGCTTGAAACTAGCTGATACCCTCACAGGTGTTGGTTGTATGGCACGAGATAGCGTGGTTGTAACAGGCTCAGACATTCTCTTCCTGAGTGATTCAGGTGTTCGTTCAATGCAGCGTACCATCCAAGAGAAGTCAGCTCCTATGCGTGACTTGAGCTTGAATGTCCGTGACGATATCGTGCTTGAGATTTCCTTAGAGAATGAAGATGACATCAATGCTGTGTACAGTGATAAAGACGCTTTCTATTTGCTCGCTCTTCCTACTCGTGGTCTTGTCTATTGCTTTGACATGAGAGGGGTTCTTCAGAATGGGGCTGCTAGGGTAACTACTTGGGACGGTTTGATTCCATACGCCATGAAATACACCCGTGCTAAGACTCTCCTGCTAGGTAAGGCTGGTTATGTTGGTACTTACGCCGGTTATCAGGACAATGGTAGCCCGTACCTCATGAAATACTACACTAACTACTTTGACTTCGGTAGCCCTACTACGTTGAAAATCTTGAAGAAGGTTGGTGTTACTGTCATTGGTGGTGGTGGTTATCCTGTTGTTATGCGCTTTGGTTTCGACTTCAGCGACATTTTGAACAGTCGTAACTTTAACCTTTCCAATGCAGCAGTAGCTGAATACAACATCGCTGAATACAACATCGGTGAATACGGTGGTTCAGCCTTCGACAATAAGATTATTAACGTGGGCGGTACAGGTCGAGTATTGCAACTTGGCTTTGAGACTACAGTTAATAATAAATCTATTTCAATCCAAAAGCTAGATGTCTATGTTAAAGCAGGAAGAACACAATAATGAGTAACTATACCAAAAGCACGAACTTCGCTGCCAAGGATGCTCTTAACTCTGGTAACGCAGGTAAGATTATCAAAGGTACTGAGATTAATACTGAATACGATAATATCGCCTCAGCTATCTCTAGTAAGGCAGACACTAATAACGCAACACTGACAGGTAATACAACAGCTGTTAACCTAACTGTCTCAGGAACATTCACAGCTACAGTTGACGGAGGCACATACTAATATGGCTACTATTGATCCAAACTATTCACAACTTGCATCCAGTGGCATTAGTCTACTCGGTAACTTAGCTGCCGCAGGAAACACAGCAAGTAATCAGAACTCACTTGCTCAGCAACAACTAGCTTTAGGACAACAAGCAGCTAACAATGCTCAGTTCCGTCCCGTAGGTGTTACATCTCGCTTCGGTACTTCTGGCTTCCAGTATGGCGCTGACGGTAACTTGATCGGTGCTGGCTACCAAGTAGCCCCTGATGTGGCTGCTATGCGTGAAGGTTTGCTCGGTTACGCAGGTCAGAACTTGGCTAACGTAGGGGCTGCTCAAGGCCTTCAGCAGCAGTCCATTACAGGCGCTAATAGCCTGTTTAACTTGGGTCAACAATACGTTGCTCAGTCTCCTCAAGACGCTGCTCAGACTTGGATGGGTCAACAGCAACAGCTCCTGAATCCGGGCCGTGAACAACAACTTGCTGCTTTGCAAAACCAACAGTTCCAACAAGGTCGTGGTGGCTTAGCTGTCGGTGCTACTAACGCAGGGTACACACAAGGCGCTCAAGGCTTGGCTGCTACTAACCCTCAGTTGGCTGCTTACTACAACGCTATGGCTCAGCAAGACGCTGGCTTGGCTGCTCAGGCACAACAACAAGGTCAAGCACAGACTACATTCGGTCAAGGTTTGATGACAGGTGGTTTAGGTCTTGCAGGTACTGGATACGGCTTGCAAACAGCTGCTTTGAATCCTTACACTACTGCTTTGTCAGGCGCTCAAGCTACTGAGAACCTTGGTCAAGGTGCTTTTAATCTGTCTACTTCGTTAGGCCAACAACAAGCACAGGCAGGGGGTAACGCTGCTACTATCTTGAATCAAGCTAACAACGCAGCTACAGCCACGCAACAAGCAGGCTTGAACGTACAGAATGCCGCACAATCCGCAGCTACCACAGGACTCACATCTGCCGCTGGAGATGCTGTAGCAGCTCTGTTAAAATCTTGGGCTGTTTAAGGACTTATAACACATGGCTACTGAAAATTACTCAATGTTCGGAGGCTCTGCGCTTCCAGAAGAACTTCAACGACAACTTCTAGAGGATCGGGCTGCTAAGTACGCTGCTCTTACTCCTGAACAACGTGCTGCACAAGGTACATACCAGTCTGCTTACGGTGTAGGCCAAGGCCTTGCTAAAGCCATGGGTGTTGACATTCAAGACCCTCGTATCAAGCGTCAGATGACACTCCAACAGTTGTCTCAAGGTGTCGAGAATACCTCTGAAGGTTTGAAGGCGTTTGCTCAGAAGCTATCAGCAGCAGGTTTTAATACAGAGGCTGCTCAAGCTATGGATAAAGCTCGTGAGATTGCAGCTACTGAAGCTGGTACTGGTCTGAAGACAGCTCAGGCTGAGAAGGCTCGTAATTATGAAGCTGCTACTGCTGATGCAACTAAGAAACGTGGCCTAGTTGCTACTGTAGAGGCTGATTTGGCTTCTGGTAAAGACGTTGATCCTGTACGTCTGAATGAGGCTAAACTGGCTGCTAAAGAGTACGCTAAGCCTCGTATGGTGTCTAATGGTGCTGGTGGTTACGATGTTCTCCCCGGTATTGATCTGACTGACTTCCCTAACCTTGGTAAAGTTATTACATCTGGTGGCGGTGCTGTTGGAGGTGCTGGTGGTGGCTCTAATGTTACCACTATGGGTACTGCTTTGTCTGACGAAGCTAAACGCACTCGTCTGAGTGGACTTGAAGGCTCTTCTGCTCAGTTGCAAACAACCCTTGACACTATCACTCAGACTACGGGGTTGATTGGAAATAAGACAACAGGATGGGGTAATTATTTAGCCGGTATTCCAAACACACAGGCTATGACATTGGCTGATAATACAGATACAATCAAAGCCAGTGTTGCTCTGACAAAGCTGATGGAGATGAAGAAAGAATCTAAGACAGGAGCTTCAGGCCTTGGTGCTTTGAACGTAAAGGAATTGGAAACTGTCCAGAGTATTCTTGGTAAGTTGAATCCTAAATCAGCCAACTATGCTACTGACCTCAAGAAAGTTGAAGACTTCTTTGTACGTGCTAAAAAAGCTATGGACGAAGAAATTCGTTTGACACAAGGAACATCTCAACAGCAACAACGTCCAGCTTCTCCTTCAGGCTCTCCTGATGTTGCCCCTAAGCCTAGCGCCATGTCAGGACGTAATCCTCAGTTGCAACCTGCTGCTGACGGAGAAGCTTTAATTCAGCGTAATATGGCTGCAAATAAAGGATATAGTCGAGAGCAAGTTATTGCTAATTTGATTGCTGCTAAGCGCCTTCCTGCTGACTATAAATAAGGATTCTAATGGCTGATAATCTTCCAAAGACACAAGAGGAAGCTCGTAGTGTAATTGCTCAACGTATTAAAGATACTATTGATGCTTATAATATTGCTGTAAAAGCTGGAGATAAGACAAAAACTACACAACTGATGCAACAGTATCAGGACTTAAATAAGCAGTTTGAGGCCGCTAAATTAGGTACAGCTGGTAGCGTAGGTCGTGGTTTGTTGTCTGGTATTCAGCAAGGTGGTACTGATTTCAATCGTCAAGGATCTCGCTTAGCTATTCCAGCATTGACGATGCCTGCTCAAATTGCTCAGACTTTTGCTAATTATAAGTTTGGTAAGCCTGTATCTGAGCCTCAGAGTCAAGAGCAATTAGTACCATTCCGTGCTGGTCAAGGTGTAGGTAATATTGCCACAGGTATGTTGACTCCCGGTAATACGGCTAAGTCTGTCGCTACAGCGGCTGGTCTTACAGGTGCTGATATTGCTCTTGAGTCTCAACTTGGAGGCCCACAATCTTCTGCCTCTATGGGTTATTTGGCTGCTATGCTTGGTAAATCAGGCTGGAAAGGCATGAGTAACTGGAGGGAAGGTCGTAAGTTTGAAGACCTTATGAAGAACCTTCCTGAGGACATGCCTGAGATGCAACGTAACGCTCTCAAGAAGTTCTTCTTAACAGGTCAAGGCTCTGATAACGGTATCGTAGCTGCTGCCATGCAGAAACTGGAGACTAAACCTCAGTTTGCTGAGATGTTGAAGAAGCTCCGTGAAGGTGCTACTGAGCAAACTTTAACAGGTATGCGTCCTGACACTGGTAAGCTGACTAAGGAACAAACTGCTACTGGTTTTGTACAAACAATTCAGAATAAGCTTGATGGTCTTCGTGAACACGGCGCAGATTCTTTATTTGAAAAAGCTAAAGGGTACGGGGCAAGTCAAGGATTAGTTGATCCTACAATAACTTTAGGTAAAATTGACGAACTAATTGCTCGTTATTCTGCAATGACTACACCTAATGCTGAAAGTGCCGTTAAAGCTCTTACAGGTATTCGTGAACGTCTGCAGCCAACTAAATCAGCAGTATATGGCGCTCAACCTACAAGTACATTTACTGTTCGTGAAGGTACGCCCGGATTTACTACGCCCACCCACCCCGGTGGAGTACGTATTGTAGAAAGACAAGTCCCTACGTTTGATGCTTTAGGAACCCCTACAGGAACTAAGACAGTTCGTGAAGAAGTTCCTTTTTCACCTGTTCCCGGAGCAACTGTTTCAGGTACTCCAGCGATTGTTGGAACTAATCCAGCAAGTGCAGGAACTACAGTTAACTGGCAGACGGCCCCTGAAAAGCTTACAGTAGAACAAGTACAAGGTATCCTTAGTGAGTTTGGTAAAAAAGCCTCAGCTGGTAATACTTTGATTAAAGACTTGTCTATTTCTGATGAACGTATTATCAGTAGTGCAATATTTGGAGGTATAAAAGACGATCTAGCAGTCGCTGCTAAAAATTCAACAGGTAACGACAAAGCAGCTTTAAATTTGTTGTCTACGGCCCGTGATAAGGTAGCTAAATCCTCCACTGCCTACAATGAAGCAATTTCTCAAGGTCTTCCAGCTTTCTTAAAAGATAAAAATCCAACTTCTTTAGATTTTGAAACACTTACTAAGGAATATGAAAAGTTAACCCCTCAGCAACGTGCTTCTGTGCGTCAATGGGTGGGTGATACTGATCCTGAAGTATTGAAGCAATTTGATCGTCAAGTCTACACCAACTTCCTCGATAAAGCACGAGATGACAAAGGTTTGGTTGATTTAGGTAAACTGACTACATTATGGAATAGTACAAAACCAAATGATCGTGACGCTGTAGTGACTGCTTTAGGAGCTAATGCAGGTGAATTTACAGCTCGTATGCGTGATGCTACAGCCTTTAATAACCGTATACGAGTAGCTCAACAATCAGGTGAGCCTAGTGCTATCACTGAAGCGGCTCCTTCCGTGGCTCGTGCCGCAGGTACTACGTTAGGCTATGGTGCTCACCAAGCCGTCATGTTGTCTGCTGATGTGGCTAAACAATTGCTTGATAAAACTAAGCTGACTGATGACCAGTTGATGAAGCTTTTATTGTCTCCTGAAGGCGCTGACTTCCTGAAGACTCAGAAGATGACACCCGGCTCTACTAAGTTGCTGGATGAATTGACTAAGGTTACTACTGTTACAGCCCCTGCTACAGGTGTCGTACAGAACGTAGGCGCTCAAGCACAAGCTCAGGAGCCTACAGCCCCTGCACAGCCTACTCTTCCTCCATTCCAGTTGGTAGACGATACAACAGAGCCTCCTGTAGCGCCTGTAGCTACACAAGAGCCTCAGCAGCAACAGCAGCAACCTGCCTTCCAAATGGTAGATTAATGTGCCTCTCTTAATCCTTGCTGGTGCTCTCAAGGCTGTTGAGGCTATCCAGCAGGGATGTGAGCTATATAAAGAGTATAAGGGTGTAGTCCTTAAAGCCAAGGAAACCTTCGATGAGGCTAAGGAGCACATTGACGAAGTAGTTGGCTTATGGGGCTTCATTAAAAGTAAGTTATTTCCTTCTGATGAGCCTCCTGAACCACCTAGGGCAATCACCGCAGAAATTAAGGAGAATAAGCCCTCTAATCGCCGCACAGTAGAGTCTCATAGTGAACAAGAGATAAAGGCTGACCTCATAAAGAACCTTAAAGTCTTCTTCAAGGCCATGATAGCCATCCAGAGGAAGATTGAGCAACAGCAGCTACGTATAGACACACAGTACATTGAGCCTGACGAGCTTCTAGATGTCTCCCTTGACTTAGTTATAGCTAAGAAGGAGATGGAGAAGGCCCAGAAGGAGATCAGAGAGGTGATGATCTACCAGAGTCCCCCTGAGCTAGGTGCGCTATACACGGATGTTATTGAGATGTTCGGTATCGTGCAAGAGAAGCAAGAAGTAACTCACTTATTAGCCGTAAGAACTCGGAAAGAGGAGGTTATACGGAAAACTAGGCTCATTAACAAGATAAGGCAGAGAATCGCATGGGTCGTAGTAATGGCTCTAATCGTACTGGAACTATGGGGACTAATAATAGCACTTCTTCTAGCGAGACAGCCTATGTGAGCTTCCTAGTGTTGCTTACCTTGCTGTTTTTCATCATCTTACCGTTTGAACTCTATCTATATATTATCGTAAAGGACGCCGTAGAAGCGTGTAGACCTAAATGAACGACATGTTATCAGGCCTTTTAAAGAACGTAGCTCCCGGCTTAGCTACAGCTGTCATGGGGCCTCTAGGAGGGGCTGCTGTGTCCGCACTAGCCTCTAAGTTTGGTGTGTCTGACTCAGTTGAGGCAGTCGCTAAGGCCATCGCAGGTGATCCTCAGGCTGCTCAGAAGCTACAGGAAGTGGAGCTGGAGTTCTACAAGATCGAACAGAACAACCTTACGGACCGTATGAAGGCTGACATGTCTTCTGACTCATGGTTGTCTAAGAACATCCGTCCTATGGTGCTTATATTCCTCCTGTTTGCCTACAGTGGCTTCGCTCTTGCTTCTATCTTCGGTTACGAGACTAGAGGTGCTTACGTGGAGCTTCTAGGTCAGTGGGGAATGCTCGTGATGTCCTTCTACTTCGGTGGTCGGACTATGGAAAAACTAGCCGATAAGGTAGGAAAGAAATAATGAAGTTAAAAGATACGGTGGTAATCACCTCAGCCCTGTCCTTGGTGGCAGTAGTGTTCGTAATGATGGTCATGTTCATCATTGCTCTGTTAGACCCTGCGGTAGATGATACGGCTATCTTCGCCATCATTGGCCCTGCCTTTCAGACTATTGTCGGTGGCTTTATCGGCTTGATTACAGGTATTAACATTAAGGGAGGTGAAGACGATGCAGCTGAGTGAACACTTTACGCTTGAAGAAGCAACCCATAGCGATACAGCTATCCGTCAAGGTATCGACAATCAACCCTCCACGGTCCAGTTGGAGAACATGAAGACAGCAGCTCAGAAGCTGGAGCAGCTACGAGCCATCACAGGCCCATTGAACATCAATTCATGGCTACGTCTACCAGCTGTTAACGTGGCTGTAGGAGGCTCTAAAGTCTCCTCTCACATGGATGGTTGGGCTATCGACGTATCTAGCTCTAAGCTAACTCCTTACCAACTGTGTCAGGAAGTCAAGAAGTCAGGTATCAAGTTTGACCAGATGATCCATGAGTTTGGTCGTTGGATGCACATCTCCTTCGCTCCTGAGATGAGACAACAAGAGCTGACTATCTTCAAACCTGAAGGTAAGTATAAAGCAGGTATCCTAACGGAAGCTGAATACCATAAAGCCTAATAAGAAAGCCCACTCAAAAGGTGGGCTTCTTTGTTTCTGCTCTAGAAGAACAGTATTGCTATGTTGAAGAATCCTAGATGGATGATGACAGCTTGACAGAACTCAAACGCATCTTCATCAGTCTCTACGATAGCCTCATCAGTGTGGACAATACCTAATACTAGGCCTCCTGACCATGCGAAATCAATTACCATGTTTCCTCCTTAATTAGCACAGTATGAGGTACGCTTCGTACCGTTGGAAACTTCTCCTTAAAGGCTTCAATGGTCATATCCTTGCCGAGTTCGATCTCCACGAACTCTACGCCTTCGGCTTTAAGTTCACTTTTCAACTTCACACAGCCCGTACAGTTTGGTTTAGAGTATACGATTGTTTTCATGGTCTTGTCCTGAAGTTTGATACAGCCTTACACCACCAGATAAAGTCAATGTCAGGCATGGCACGTTTCATCATGTTTAAGTCCTTATGTACGATTTGAATGTTATCCACTATGTACCCCTTTGAACTGTCAATACGATCTACAGAAGCATCTACTCCAAAAAAAATATGAAAGCCTGAAAAAGCACAACACTCTCGTTGTTTGTTGTACTGGTTGTAGATGTCTTCAATCGTTATTTCAAAAGGTAGCTCACGTCTTTCAGCATCTCGTTTAAGCTTACTGAAGACCTTACCGGGAACACAACCAAAGCCCTTCCAAGCAGGGTTCTTTTCTTTGGTTTTAGTACCAGTTCGACTAATGTTGTTAGCAACAGAGCGACAGGAAAAACAGGAAGTTCCCTTCTTTTCAGCTGCGTTTAAAGCTGACTTTCTAGAGAACTCCCGGTCTTTACCGCAAGTTGGACAAGCGAGGTTAAATTTCACAATTTCCTGCCGTGCAAGCTAAAGTCTGAGCGCCTTCCACATTATCTGTGTGTTCAATCATGGCATCCCAGTTGATAGTGGTAGGTGTCTTAGCAAGTGCTTCCTCGTACTCTTCTTTTGTACAATCAGAATAAGGGGCCTGCCTGTAAGTTCCACCGTCCATCGGTAAGTAAGATACGCCAGTGATCTCATCGAAGTGTTCCCATGTCCATGCTCCTACTTTAGGCCATTCATTCTCATTCACTGAGATTGTAACAGATGGCTTATGCTCACACCAATGGCGCTGGAAGGCCAACCACAAGTCCAAGTGTTCAATGGCATTCAAGTCTTCACGCAGACGAGCACCTTCAGGTGTCTTCATAGGGAACGAGAAGATCACAGTTGACTCAGGCTTCATGACACAAGGCTCCCAAGGGAAACCAGCATCCTTCAAGAACTGAGTAAGCGGATCTTTGGCGTCACTACGTACACGACGAATGAAATAAGCGCTATGTTGTGGATGAATGCCACTAGCAGTACCAGTAAGCTGGCTAACCGTACCTTCGGGTTTGACACATGTGATCGCAGCAGAAGCATTGATGCCCAATTCAGCAGCAAGATGCTTGTTAGTATCCACAGCAACATTCTTCAGCTCCTCAAGGCGCTTAGGTAGCTCTTTGTCGTAAGCGTTGTTCAGCAACGTATTGTCCAAGATACCTGTCATTGAGACGCCCAACAAACGCTCTTCTTCAGTGTTAGTCTGCCACACCTTACGCAGGTACGGGAAGTTGGTCATTGTCGATTGGAAGGTTCCCAAGATTGTCGCAATAGCGACTTTTTCTTTAAGAGACTCCAGTGTATCCCCCGAGCGAACAATAACTGAGCTGAGATTGCAGAATTGGTAAGGACGGAGAATGATTTCAGAACAAGGGTTAGTACCCCACTCTTTATCGAGTACACGACGACCATTCTTAGACGCTTGAACTTCTGAAGCATAGCGGTTAAAAATCCCACGCTCACCTGAGTGACTTTCATAGATACTGCTCCATTCACGCATAAACTGGCCTACATCAGGCTTGACATCATACACAGCTGAGTTATTAGCCAAAGCTCGTTGACCGTTACCATCCCACCAAGCGCCAGCCTTAGCCTTAGCCATACGGTCATCACCCAAGTCAGACAGGGAGATCATTGCTGAACGACGAACTCCACCGACAACCACGACTTCTCCAATCTTACAGAGAATATCATGAGCCTCAATCGAGAAGAGCTTGCGGCCTTGGGCAGCTTTAAACTTAGCAACCACGTATTTAAAGAGATCGACCAACGGCTCTGGACCACTCGCACGACCTCCGAAGGTCTTGAGGCGTGTACCAGCAGGGCGCACAGCAGAGACATCCCACTTTGGTATTTCTCCAGCCCACAGTAGAGCGAGTACCTGTCGTAGCGCCTTAGCCCATCCTTCTTTGGAGTCCTTAACGTAAACCACAGTATTAGACTCATAAAGCTTTTCAGGGATTTCAGGTAAACGGTTGACATACTTCTGCTCCACAGAGAAACCTACGCCTGTGCCACACAGGAGGATGTACATAGCCTCATCAAAGGCCTTAGGGTCGTCAATGGGCATGTACGAGCAGTTATAGCCAGCTACGTTCTGACGTGTCAAGGCATCACCGGCAGTCATGATTGAGCGCATGGAGGGCATAACGTCAAGGTTCATCACTGCGTTCTCAAGACGACCACGAAGCTCAGGTGTCAAAGTGTAGCCATTGGTGTCTTTAAGCTGCTTCTCCATGAAGTCAAAGTAACGAGCTACTGTCTCATTCCAATGCTCACGGCGGCCTTTGTCATCCAAGTAACGGCTGTAGCGGCTCTTAGCGATGTACGTCATGTACGGTGTCATTTGTGTCATTTAGTGTTGTTCTCTAGGTTGTCGAAATGTTGAAGGAAGATCATACAGCAAATAGCGTGTGCCAGATGCGAAAGCCCCGTTTCACTGTCGGTAGTAGATTCAGTCTTATAAGCGATCATATGGCGCATTGCTGCATTCCAGTATCGCTCTTCAGCGTTATCCACATACTGCCAGTTGTTCGGGGCGTATTTTTGGGACCCGAATTCTAGCACTTTTACCACTTCTTGTAAAGCCCCGAAGGGCATTAAACTCCAATTAAGTTTACCTGAGTCATACTTGATACCTTTAGTATTACTTTCAGTAGGTATGTTCAAAGAAGCCATGTATTCCTCAATTTCCTTGACTGTTGGTTTACTCACTGTACTTCCTTTGTAAGTATTCGATTGATAGGAACATCTCGTCAAAGTGTCCGTCTTCTACCTCATTCATCACCAATAAGCCACGCCAATGACGGTTACTTAACTGGTCCATATAGTCTTCGTCATGAAGATAATAACTACCAGCCACAATAGCGCAAATAGGCTTTCCATCAGCACGTTTACCATAGGCGATCTGTTTGCCTTGTTGATGACCAGCGACGCATGACATATGAAGCTTGCTAATGATAGCGGCAGGAGAAGCAGCAGGGCGTCCCATGGCGCCAACAGGCCAGTAATGACTAAACCCAACACCATTAATGAACACAGGATGGAGGAACTCATGTACTTCCCAATCGTTTAAGTCTAAGTCAGCATAGGTCAGCAAGCCTTCGAGCATAGGGTTATTGTTAACAGCCCTTGTGAGGCGGTTCTCATGGTTACCCTTCAAGAAGACCATACGAGGCTTGTAGGCCTTGTGTTTGGCTTCCTTCTGACTCTTCTGAAGCTCTTTGAGAGGAGCTAGGAGCACTTCCATGCCCTTGTTGCCAGCCTCTACGTCAGCTAGGTAGCGCTTACCTTCAAAGTACTTGCTACCTGCCTTGTCGTGGCTAGAAAGGCTAGGGAAATCCCAATGATCCCCTAAGTGAACTACCACGTCAGGGCGGTACTCACAGATTGCCTTTCCTGCCCAAGTCAAATGCTCTTGTGGGGCGTCGGGCTTGCATTGTGTATCAGGAATTGTAAGGATACGCATTACAGAGGCTTCCAAGCAAAATCACTAACTCGTGTCTGATACACCTCAGGATAGGCTAACAGGAGCTTCTGCAAGACCTCATCGTTGAGCATACGACCATGGCCTGCTTCACCTTCGATGTTCAAAGGCAAGTAGACAGAGTAATACACCTGCTCTTTGATGTTGTACCCGTAATGTTCACCCATCACGTCTAGGATCTTATCCAAGGTGTCATGCCATGTAGAGTCGTTATTGTCCATGATGATATTGTGCTTCATAGGCACAGCTTCGCCGTCACACTCATAGGCCGAAGTGTGCATCTCAAACGCCCAGTAGTCTTCTTCACCCTGCAAAGGCTCAGGTTGGAACTGATAGCGAGTGGTTGTCAATTCAGTCCATTTGTTCTTTAAGTATTCAAACATGGTTGTTTCCTTAGGTTGGTTGATTACGTGGAAATACTCGTCAAGTGTCATAGAAGTCTCCGTCCATTGGATGATATACAACATAAGCAGTTTCAAAGATTCCGTTACCGTAGTCCTTGGTCACTGGTGATGTTTCTATCATTCTACACCCTAATCTAGGATGGTCGATTACGTAGACCTTGTACCCTTTAGTCCAATCCGGTATGAACATGGGAGGCTTGTAGTGAACCACTAGCTTAGCCATTAATCATATCCTTAATTGATGGGAATTCAGCAAAGATCACATCACGACATTGCTCAGCTACTTCACGATGTTCCTTTTGTGTTGCTAAATCACAACGGATATCAATGTAATGTAACCAGCTACGAAGTGTACCGTTCATGTACATCTTGGACATCGTTAGACCCTCAGGGAGAAGCTTACGAGCCACTTCCTTAGCGATACCTTTGTCCAAGGCTGCTGTGTACAGGAACTTAGCTTCATCAGTGACCCTACGCTGAATACCTTCCCACCAGTACTGTAAGCTGATGTCATCGGTGTACAAGCTATTCTGACGGTTCTTCTCGTCTTGTAGTCGTACCTCTGATGTGCTTACAAAGCCTTCAGTGACTGCGTAGCGCTGAGAGAACTCTTGGAAGGAGAAGCTACGGTGACGTAAGATCTGACGAGCTATATCACGAGTAGTTTCAATTTCCATACACACGTTCACCATCTCAAACGGTGACCAGTGCTTGTTCTTAATAAGGTACTTTAGCAGTTTCGGAGCAGATGCAGGGTTGTTCTGGTTTGCCGGATTTGACACACGGGCCATACGAGCAACTAGATTCTCCGCATCCGGTGTCACCCATACTAGCTGGACTTGGGACATACTGTTTTCCTTCTTCAATCGCTTGTTTCAACACTGTAATCAGGCCTAGGTTAACTAAGGCTTGAACTTCTAAGGGAGAGATAGTCAGATCGAAGTCTGCGCTACCATCCTCATTTTCCTTCTGTAATTCGAGTTCCATCACTTACTTTCTTTCGTCGTTCGTTGATCCAATGTTCAGGGATAACCTTATCAGCGTAGAGGAAGTCATTCTTAACACACCAAGCAGCGTAAGTGGTTCGTGACCCTTTAGCTAACTTCTGGTTACTGTTAGAGAAGACAAACCTGATGTCTAGCTGAGGCTGCTGTCGCTTGATGAGCATGTGCTTCTTACGATCTGCAATCAGGAAACGTCCCTTAGTCTCTACGATGATACCGTTATCGAGAACAAAGTCAGGAGTATATTGGTGTTCACTCGCTGGCTTGATGTACTTGATCTTAGTCTCTTCGTAGGTGAAAGGAACACCTGCTTCTGTGAGAGCCTTAGCGACATCTTCTTCAAGGCCGCTACGCCACCCATGCTTCAAGGCATTAGCTCGTTTGGAGCTTGTTGTCTTTCTTGTCACCATTACAGTTTAGTTCTTTCATACTGATGTAACAGAGCACCGAAGGCATCTACGAAGACCTCATCGTGGTTAGTATGTCCCATAGCGAACATAATAGCGTGGACGAGTTCATGGCAGAATGTCTGCTCGGTGAAGTTCTTATTCATCCCTGATCGTAGGTAGACGATTTGAGTAGCACAGTCACACTTACCGTACTCACTCAAGTCCTCTACGTACTTGACGTTCCACTGGCATCCAACAAGGTAGAAAGATAAGGGCACATTTGGTTTGGTTCTCTTCGTAGCCATAGCAGGTTCAGATTTTCATCGACACGAAGTTGATTACCATCGTAAGCTTTGAGACAAGCGTCATAGTATTCCCTTTCAGTTTTACAATCCTGCAAAAGCTTCTCAGCCTTCTTAGGTCCAATGCCATGCAAGCCAATGATGTTGTCAGTACGATCCCCTGTGAGCACCTGAGTGAATAAGTTACGAAGACCTTCTTCTTCAGTAACGTAGTACTCTAAACGCTTCACGAAGTTGTAGTGCCAACCAGCGACTTGATCTAGGTCTTTGTCAATGGAGACAATCCATCCACCTGTCTTAGTAGCCTCGATAGCCACAGCATCATCAGCTTCTTCACCTTCTACCAGTTCTGCCCCTAGGCGCTGGAGATGGTTACGGATAGCTTGATAATGTACTGGCCTCTTAGCATCCTTACGGTTCCCTTTGTAAGGCTCGGTAACTGCTATGTCATTGCGAAAGTTACCTTTGCCGGTGATGTACGCTTTATAGTCATCACACTTCAGCTCTTGGTAAACAATCTCATGGACTAAGGTAGTCACACGAGCCATACAGATAGCCTCATCAACGTCTTCACTAGCGAAACCTACTCGGTAACAGATAATGTCGGCGTCAATGATGGCTAACGTAGGACGTTGATCCTTAGAGAGGTTTGTCATCAGTCTCAACTGGTGGCACGTAAGTCTTCACTTCAGTGACCATAACAGTCTTGATGGACGGTGCATTACCGTGCTTAGCTGACATACGGTGTGTGTATGAGCTGACCACAGCCACGCACTTAGAACCGTTACCGAGAGCATCAATAGGCAGCTCTTTCAAGTCTTGGTCGATAGGCTTGAACTCGTAGTTGCTCTTACCGACGATGAAGTTACCCATCGCTTCTTTGTACTTGACCTTGATGCCCAAGCCTGTGAGCTTAGCTGCATCATCATCGCTGATGTTACCGATAGTGCATTCGTACTTCTTGTTGTCCTCGTTGAATGCAACATTGAAGTTGTTCATCCACTTAGTCCAAAACAATTCACCTGACACTTTAACTGGCTTCAAATCTGACATACTTCTTTTCCTTATAGGATTGGGCTTTCGCCTTACTGTAAATAACTGCCTTCTTTACGAGAGACAGCTTCTGCTTCATCCTCAATGTACGCTAGCGCCGCTGAGAGCACCAAGTATACATCAAGGATATCTAGATCGTCGCTATGTTTAATCAGGAACGATTCGTCACTGATATCAAGCACGATCCGAGATTTCACTTCATCACCTTTAATGGGTTTCATTCATTCCTCAATGCGTCATACGCCAGTTTAAACCAATCTTGTATTCCCCATCGAGAGGGCATTTGAGATTATACGCTATCCCTGCTTCTCTGATAGATTGTACAGCAGCTTTACCCACAATGTCCGCTACGTCTTTGCTACATTCAATCTGCCACTCATCATGGACGTTAGCTACGAACTTAGCATCGAGATTATTCTTCTGGATCTTATCGTTCAAGATGACAAGAGCCTTCTTCATCACGATAGCGCCTGCCCCTTGAAGCAAGCTGTTGAGAGCTGCATGCTCACTGCGAACCCAAATCTTGCGACCATCAAGCCCGGGTACACAGCCCTTGGACGCATCCACGGATACCTTATTACGTAGACGCTGCAATGCGGGAGTCCCTTTAAGAAAGGAATCGATGAGCTTTTGTCCAGCCTGAGCACTACCACCGACAATCGAGCCAATCTTTGATGGACCCGCCCCGTATAGAAATGCGTAGATAAATGTCTTCGCTTGGTCACGTGTTTGTAGTCCGGCTGCTTTTTGATTAACCGTGTGGACATCCGTGCCGTCTTTAGAGCTTCCTTCGGTGACTGTCTTAACATACCCTTCATCCTCCATGTAATGAGCCAGCATACGCAGCTCTAGGCCACTAGCGTCAGCTCCAACTAATACGTTACCTTCTTCCACTGTCCAGCACTGACGACATTCAGGACCATAAGGTGAGCCTGAGTTAGGGATCTGTGCCATGTTAGGCTTCATGTGAGTCATACGGCCTGTTACAGCACCGTTAGTGATGACTCGTCCGTGAACCCTACCGTCAGCAGCTACAACCTCTAACCACGATTCAATCTGAGCGATACGCTTACCGAGCATCATGTACTCAGCGATCAACTGAGCGATAGGATACTTCAGGGACATCAACGTACTCTCATCCACGATAACCTGCCCTTTAGGGTGATTAGCTGTAGGCTCAGTGAACTTCTTAGGCTTCCACCCAAGGCCAATGAGCTTCTCAGCTATCTGTTGTCTAGATGCAGGATTGAACACCACCAGCTCAGGCTTGAGAACCTTCCCTGTCTTCTCAGAGATACGTTCAACCTCGTATGGTGGGTAAAGCTCTTGCATCTTATCGTTGATAGCACTCATCTTGCCCTTCAGTTCAGAGAGTAGGCAAGTAGCGTGAATCATGTCGAGCTTAAAGCCATTCTTCTCTTGCTTGTTTATGATAGCTGCTACCTGATGTTCAAGAACGAGGCTATCATTACTGAAACCTTTACTAACAACATCCCCCACAAGACGAGTATAAAGAGCGCAAAGCACACTAACATCACGATTGCAGTAATATTCAAGCAGAACTTCAACTGGTTGGTCAAAACATTCACCTTTATACTCCTCTTCCCGATTCATCATCCACTGCCACGTGGCCTTGTAGTCCAGCTTCTTTACGCCTAGAGTTTGCCCCCATGCGTCGAGACTGTGACCGCCCTCCCTCGTTGGCTCTAACAGCCTTGACACTATCAACGTATCGTACGCTTGCTTCAATCCAATCCTTGTCTTCCAGAGCTTGTTTAAGATCGGAAAGTCGAAGGATATTCCGTTGTGAGCTGCGATCAACGTAGCGTCCTTTAAATACTCCCAAAGGCCTGTTGGAGCTTTCCATACACGTGTCTCTCCTGTGTCAATGTCCTGCGTAACAGCGAGATGAATGACGTCATGCGCCATGTTTGTCTCAATGTCAATAGCAATACGTTTCATTTTAAATTCCAGAATAAGCCAACCTGTGCCACAGCATAACCAAGCCAGATAGCCATGTTTGAGTACTCACCTTTGAGTCCTTGTAGCGTACCGACTATAGCATAGCCGATGCCTGTACTACCCACGATAATCATCTCAATCATTACACACCTCTTCGTTGCTACACACCTCTAGCCACTTACGAGCATTAGGTAAGAAGTAAGTTGTGCCTAACCATCGATCTTTCTTCAAAGTCTCTAGTTGTTCCTCCACTGGCTTACCTTTGGTACTCTTAATGAAGTCAATCATCTCTTCCATGATGTACATTGTGTACGTTAGACTGTAACCCGCCTGAGATGACTTCTCCATCATCAGCTCACGTTCTTGCATAGTGCTGCTCATCCTGCTACTCCTAAAAGTTCAACCATACGTCCAGTGTCCATGTCGTACTTGAGTGAACAAGCTGGTCCAGTTAAACCGTTATAACGATTTTTCGCAACAGCTACCTTAGTTGTGTGGCGTTCATCAGCATCTTGACTCATGGAGTTTCGCTCCAGAGTGATAACAGCGTCAGACAACTGAGCAATAGCACCAGAGCCACGTAACTGAGATAAGGATACCGCTGAACCATCTTCATGTCCCTTGTCAGTGTTAGGTCGTTTGAGGTGAGATACGCAGATCAAGGTAATACCTGTCTCTTGTACCAATGTACGTAGGCGAGTCATCAAGACATCAATAGACTTGCGCTCATCGTTCCCGTCCATACCAGAAACAACGAGACTAATGTGATCCAAGAAAACAACCCTACAATCGCAAGCCCTCGCCATATATCGGATTCTATTGAGTACGTTGTCAATAGCCAAAGAGCCAAAATGGTCGAAAAGAAATACACGATTAGTGCCAAGAGTAGCATCGAAAGCCTCCTTCAATTCTTGTTCAGTTACAGGTGTGTCGGGTAAGTGCAGCTTCTTATTTGCGTGCAGAGACATAATTGATCGGGCAGTCTTTCGCACTGACTCTTCCAAGAACATTCCTCCAACTTTCCACGTAGTAGTCTCGAGGATGCGGAAGAGGATTTCTCTAAGGAATTGACTCTTTCCAAGGCCTGAGCCAGCTGTGACTGTAATGAGTTCAGCGCTACGAATACCATAGAGGAGTTCGTTGAGTCCTTTGAAAGGATAGAAAGCTTCTGCGACTGGTTCAGGTGAAGATACGCTGTCCCAAAGTGTTGAGGCTTGGATGATCCCATCGGGTACGTAACTCTCAGCTCTCCACCACTGGTTAACGTATTCAGTTCCTCGTCCGTTAGAGAGGTAATCACAGGCATCTTTGCACTCCTTTAAATGTTTAACGATCTTAACCTTATTCCCGAACAACTCAGCAACTTCTTTAGCTGCCTTCTGACCGGGTTCATCAGCGTCAAAACAGATCACGATAGTCTCGAAGCTATCTAGGTACTCATACTGAGCCTTACAGTCTTTAACAGCCGCTGAAGCGCCATTACGGATACTAACAGTAGGCCACTTTGATCCAGTAAGCTGATAGCTTGCAAGGGCATCCAGCTCCCCCTCAACAATTGTTATATATTTTCCAGCTTTCTGAAAAAGATTTTGACCAAACAACGTAGCCTTATTAAAGTTCCCTTCAATAGAAAAGCCCTTAGTAGCAACTGTGCGTACTTTTTGAGCAACACGTTGACCGTCTTGATCGTAATACGGGTAGTACTGTTTACCATCTTGTTGAGTAACACCAAAAGCTTCGCAAGTTTCACGAGTCAGTCCTCGGTCAACAATAGCTTTAATCTCGCCTGTTTGTTTCATTTGAAATACTTTACTTTTCGTAGGAGATTGTTGATAAGTGCCTACATTTTCGTCATTAGCTGCATGAACATATGTGCCACAGCTTTGACAATAGGTGTGCCCGTCTGAATAGAGACAGTTCGCATCGCTTGACCCACAAGCTTCGCAGCTTAGGTGTTTTACGAAGTTTGATTGTGTTTGCATAGGTATTCTTTCGCTCTGTCAAGCAAATTCAAAGACTCTTTAAAATGTCCAAGACCTACGTTACAGTGAGAACACAAGAGGGCACGAATCTTACCTGTTTCATGATTGTGGTCTACGTGCAACGCTTTGGTAGAAGTTGTCAAACAAATAGCACAATGGCCTTGTTGATCCTCAAACATCTTGTCGTAATCCTCAGGACTAATGTTGTACTTCTTTTTAAGGTCGTTCTTTCGCTGCTGTGCTTTCAGTTTTTCAGGACCACGTTGTTGACGTTCTTTACGGGCAACTTTTAAAGCCTCTTTATTAGCTTCTCGATATGCTTTAGAACGCTCAATCTCAGATTCCTTATTGGCCTGATACCACTCAGCTTTCTTTTCTTTAAGCTGCATTGTTAAGCCTCTCACAGATAGAGTCCGTCATTTCGTAAACAGGTAACTTCACCAGCTTCTTACCGTCAGTAGTCTTGACTGTAGCTGACTTCAATCGTAGTCTGTCCTCACGTTTCTTAGCGTTACGCTTGTCCCTAGACGCCTGTGAACGAGCTTGATACGCTGACAGATAGTCTTCGTTGTGGTAAGGCCAGCAGCCTTCAATGTGTACAGATTTAAATGTCGTCATAGTCTTCATCCCTAGGTTCAATACCTGTTCCATGGCACTTACGGCACGATGCACCATCGTAGTCACCTTCTCCACAACCACCACACCAAGAGCAATCCTGCTCCTCGTTATCATCATCCTCTGTGCCGAAGCACTCATCATCATCTAATTCCATTTTAGTTTGCTCCTTAGTTAACCCCGCAGCCGCAGGCGAGGACATTGGTGCTTTAGCACCGAAGATACGATCCCAATTCTCATTGATCTTGCTTACGTCTTCCTGACGCCTTGCTGATCCTTTACCACCATCACCATGTGTAGACATAATTCCTGCTCCTCGTTTACGCCAGCCTGTGCTCAAAGCTTGACATCTTCCCATTTAGACAAGTCAGAGATGATGTCCGCTAGAACGCTCTCAGACAGCCCTTTGTACGCTTGATACCCTGCCGTAGCAGCTTTGAGACTTTCGAGCATCTGACATGCCTCTAAACCCTTCAGAGCGTACTTATGAGCCATGACCTGCTCTGGTTTAGACAAGTCATAAGTTAATGTTGCAGTTCCGTTCATTTTAATGCTACCTTTATCAAAGTTAAGACAATTACACATAGGGAGACAATCATTTTATTGTTATCCCTTCAAGTCTATCCTTAATGTCATCCATAACGACATCAAAGCCATAGACAACCATCAAATCAATGACATCCCTGATTGTATGTTCATAATGCGCTTCTTCATGGTCATCTTCAACCGTAAGAAGCTCAAAGCTAGTTTTGTTCATGGTTGCCCCCTATTACTTTAATGTAGTGTTAAAGATAAACAATAAAGTAGTATTTACTTTAATGTATTCTTTAAGGTCATAGAAGTTAACTTGCATAGTTACTCCCAAGATTCTTCAGAGTCTACTACATAGTTAATATGTATGTCGAAGTCTTCTAGGGAATCCCCTGTGTCAAGATCAACATCAGGATCGGTGTCGAAGTCTTGTTCTGTCATCAATTCTCTACGGTCAATCGTAGGGATGATTGTCTTCACATCCTCAAAGCAAACTTTGCAAAGGTCTAAGAATTCAAACGTGATGGCATGTTTGCGCGTTGATTCGAAGTCCGATAGCAGTCGATTGCAGGCATTGCAGTGCATTGTAGTTCTCCCAGTACTTGTTTATGAAATTAGAGGCCTTCCTGAGCCTATAAAGGGCTTGGAGGTATGTTCTTGAGTTGTTCCTCTGCCCACTTACGTTGTTGCTCAGGTGTCCAAGGTGTCAGAGGGAATTCTTTACACGGGAAAGGCCAAGTGTGTTGTATTTTTACCACAGATCATGCTCCATAATTAAATCAACACAGAATAGGATTATAACTACTGTCATATCATTCCCCCAAGTCATAGGTTAAATTGTCGATAGAGTCCCCGAACTCGTCCCATTCTCTGAAATAGTCCAAGTCATCAGCATCAGCTAGTTTACTGATTGCAGGTGAGTACTTTTCCATTACCTTCTTTGCCTGAGACAATAGATAGAGCAGTTCATCCCGTGTACTGCACAGTTCATCAGCTAATGGGTTGCCTTCGCCCCATAGACGGCGCTCTAATGATATAAATTCTTGACTGTTTAGCATGATGATGATCCTTTAAAGTTATCGTGTTGCCCACAGTTCAGACAGTGCGTCATCTAAGCCCATTTCATCGTTACTGTAAGACATGAGACAAGAATCACCCCACCAATAGCCCTCTACCTGCTTTGTGCGTGTGTTTATCCAGATATTAGGGCCACCAAAGGCAACGAGCACCCTAGCGCCTAAATACTCGCCTTTACCGTTGACGATGTATTCAATGTCTAACACATCCTGTAAGTATTCGTATACATCACGGATTTCGTCATACTCGTTATCCTCCATGTAACCCTCGAACCCGTGCTCGATAGTGTGGACGATGTGTTTTACGTGGGCTTGAATTTTGTCTGACATGGTGCTGATCCTTAGCAAGTTTGTTGATTGAGACTGTATCTTAAGCGGTTAGCCACACCACTACAATAGCGATAAACCCTAACACGTTGATGATTGTATCTGTTACTTTATTGTTTGACATGATCGTGATCCTTAGATGTGTCATAGCGAGATTGCTATGCTTAGTGTATTGCAAACACCGTGCCAGCTCTGATTATGTAATACTTTCTACCCTAAACACCCTAGACAGCCTAGACAAAGTAATACTTATAGATTATGTGTTGTTTATATGAGACACTTATGATGCACCTAAGATGTGCACAGATGCACTAACATGAATACATTGTGGATAACTTGTTACTGTATTGGTGCAGATTTGCTTACAAGTAACTGACTGTTGTATTTCTACCACACTTGATAGTCTGCAGGTGTTTACCCTTAGCAGTGTGTCTATATAGGTGCTACATAGCCTCACACACTACCTATAGTGTCCACTGTTGAGACGTACACTACCTATAGTGTTTCATTAGTGTAACTTGATAGGGGGGGAGGGTCTGCTTAGGTATAGATTACTTTGACGGAGCCTCTAAAGCATATAAAAAAGTCAATAGAGAAAAGACTAAAAGTAACTAAAAAGCCCATACAAGACAATACTTTACATAATAATTAGGGACAGGTTAGATAAGAACCATTAAAGGTGGCTAGATAGAGACTAAAAAGCTGGACACAAGGCATGTCATAGACCTCTTGAGTGAGCTAAGAAGTGTCCACAAGAGGCCTATGAAGATACAAGTAAAATAAATAGACAAAAATAGCATAAAAGACTTGACTTTTGAACTTTTATATGATACGCTCGACCTTATGCGGGAACAAGTAAAACAAGACAGTAAGCAGAGTCTTTAAAGTTCCTAGGACGACATGAAGGACATAAGTGTAAACGTAGGTGTTAAACTACTACACTAATAGTAAATACTTCTTGACTTCTTACTGTATTTGTTGTACATTATAAGTAGTAGTTATAATTTATTGTCTTTACGACTTGATGTCTTAATCATAGAGGTGGTTATTAAACTACCCATTAACATTACTCTATAGTAGAGAATGTCTATTTTTTATAAAAGAAGTGTTCCTACAAGGAGAAAACACTAAGTATGAGAATTGATCTTAATGTTCCTTACAGCGATAAGGACAAAGCTAAAGCCTTAGGTGCTAAATGGGATACGTCTACCCGTAAGTGGTATGTTGTCAATCCTACTGACTTAAAGCCCTTCATGTCGTGGATGTCTACTGACGTTAAGGCTTTCTATCGGATGAACAATGTCTGAGTTAGAAGTAACACCTACCGTACGTAAAGGCAGACCTAAAAAGTCTGAGCTGGCTACAAAAAAGAAAGGCAATCGTGAGCTTAGAGGGCGTCCTGCTGGTGATAAAGCCATTATGGATGAGTTTAAGCAGCGTATGCTTACGTCCCCCAAAAGTGCCAAGGTCTTAGAGGCCATCTTCGATGCTGCCTTAGATCCTGAACACAAGGCCCAGAGTGCAGCGTGGAAGTTGATTGTGGACAGGATCGTACCTGTGTCTTCATTTGAACAAGTTAAACAAGGTGGAAATACTCCGTCTATCTCAATTAACATTAGTTCTTTTGGTCAGCCTGTGATAGAGACGTTAGAAGATATCAGTGATGCAGAATACAAGGACGTAGATAATGGCTGATTTAAATTGGTCGTTACTTCCTTGGCAGATTGAGGTGTGGCAAGACCCACATCGTTTTAAAGTTATCGCAGCAGGACGAAGAACAGGTAAATCAAATCTATCAATTAAAAAGATTATCGCTGCTGGCCTTGAAGCTCCTGCTGGCTCTGCTGTTCTCTATGTTGGTCCGACGCAATCACAGGTTCGACAGATTGCTTGGGAAGCTATTTTAGAGCAAGGTAGAGAAGTTATCAAATCTGCTCATGTGAACTCATTAGATATCACATTGGTAAACGGCGTCAAGATCCACCTACGTTCAGCTGAGAACCCGGACACACTGCGGGGCTTAAAGCTACACTTTGCAGTTATTGACGAAGCAGCCTTTATTAAAGATGACAACCTCTGGTCTAGGATTATCCGTCCAGCTTTATCTGACTTGAAAGGCGGGGCTTGGTTTATCAGCTCTCCTCACGGACGTAACTGGTTTTATGACTTGTATCAAATAGGTCAAGTAGGTGAAGACAAAGATTGGAAAAGCTGGCATAAAACAACCTTTGACAACCCCACCATTGACCCTGCTGAAATTGAGTCAGCAAAGAAAACACTAAGTTCTTTCTCTTTTAAACAAGAGTTTATGGCTAGTTTTGATAATGCAGGTCAAGAAGTGTTTAAAGAAGTGTGGCTCAAGAAAGCGCCTGAGCCTCAGTATGGCAGTTACGTAATTGCTATTGACTTAGCGGGTTTTGAAGAAGTGGGTAAAAACCCTAATGCTACTAAGTCTAGATTAGACGAAACAGCTATCTCAATCGTTAAGGTGTTAGACAACGGTGATTGGTGGGTAAAGAAGATTGAACACGGACGTTGGGACATTAGATCAACAGCCTCTAAGATTCTACTAGCTATTCGAGAGTATCAACCTGTGGCGGTAGGTGTTGAAAGAGGGGCGTTAAAGAACGCTGTTTTACCGTACTTGAACGATCTAATGCGTAAAAACAATGTGTACTCACATATTACAGACCTTACACATGGAAATAGACGGAAACAGGATCGGGTTGTTTGGTCCTTACAAGGTCGTTTTGAACATGGGCGAATTTCATTCAACGAGAATGAAGACTGGTCTGAAGCGTGGGATCAAATTTGCATGTTTCCAACCACAGGGGTTCATGACGATTTGGTAGATAGTTTGTCTTATTGTGACCAGCTAGCTTTGACTAGCTACAGTGCTGCTTATGATAATGACGATGATTATGAAGTTATGGATGTTATAGCTGGCTACTAAGCCGATAAGGAACTAAATGGAAGATATGAACGCACCTGAGTGGGACGAACCTACAGAAGCAGATAAGGAGCTAGTAGCCTTTGTCGTGGACCACACTGATCGCTGGCGTGATTACCGTGACGCTAACTTCATGGATGGTTGGCAAGAGTACGAGCGTATCTTCCGTGGTCAATGGGCTGCTGAAGACAAGACTCGTGACTCAGAGCGCTCACGTATCATCTCCCCTGCCACACAGCAAGCAGTTGAGACTCGTCACGCTGAGATCATGGAAGCAATCTTCGGTCAAGGTGAATACTTCGATATCGAGGATAACATCCAAGACGTTAACGGTCAACCTATCGACGTTGAGATGCTCAAGGGCCAGCTGACTGAAGACTTCAACAAGGACAAGATCCGTAAGGCTATCGACCAGATCGAGCTTATGGCTGAAATCTACGGTACAGGTATCGGTGAGCTGATTGTCAAGCAAGAGAAAGAGTACGTACCAGCTACTCAACCTATTCCCGGCATTGCAGGCCAAGCAGCCATCGGCGTCCAAGAGAAGGACCGTGTATCAGTTAAACTCAAGCCTGTCAACCCTAAGAACTTCCTGATTGACCCTAACGCTGAGTCTATCGAAGATGCTCTCGGTGTTGCCATTGAGAAGTACGTGTCTATCCACAAGGTCGTGGAAGGTATCGAGAAGGGTGTCTATAAGAAGGTTGATATTGGTTCAGCTTACGAGGATGACTCTCTCGAAGCTACCCAAGAGATCCAGAACTTCCAAGACAATAAGATCAAGCTGATGACTTACTACGGCTTGGTTCCTAAGGAATACTTGGATGGTACAGACGACACTGAGTACGAAGAGTTGTTCCCTGAAGGTTCAGAAGCTGATGAGTACTGTAACCTCGTAGAGGCTATCATCGTCATCGCTAACGACTCCCTGCTCCTCAAAGCTGAAGCTAACCCATACATGATGAAAGATCGTCCTGTGATGGCTTATCAGGATGATACTGTCCCCGGACGCTTCCACGGGCGTGGCACGGTTGAGAAGGCCTACAACATGCAGAAGGCCATTGACGGTCAGTTGCGTGCTCACATGGACTCTCTCGCCCTCACAACGGCTCCTATGATCGCCATGGACGCTACTCGCCTTCCTCGTGGTGCTAAGTTCGAGATTAAACCCGGTAAGGCTATCCTGACTAACGGCGCTCCTAGTGAGATCTTGTATCCCTTCAAGTTCGGTGCTACGGACGGTACAGCAGCTGCTTCAGCTCAGAACTTCGAGCGTATGCTGCTCCAAGCTACAGGCACTATCGACTCAGCTGGTCAGCCATCTCAGGCTCCCCGTGATGCTGGCTCTAATGGCATGTCTATGGTGCTGGCAGGTATCATCAAGAAGTACAAGCGTACCTTGTCTAACTTCCAAGAGGACTTCCTGATCCCGTTCATCAAGAAGGCTGCTTTCCGTTACATGCAGTTTGATCCTGAGCGTTATCCCTCAGTTGACATGAACTTCGTGCCTACAGCTACCTTGGGTATCATGGCTCGTGAGTACGAACAACAACAGTTCATCGGTTTGTTGCAGACTCTAGGCCCACAGACACCTGTCCTGCCCTTGATCCTCAAAGGTATCTTAGGTAACAGCTCTCTGTCCAATAAGAATGAACTCATCGCAGCTTTGGATAAGATGTCACAACCTGACCCTCAAGCAGCTCAGCTGCAACAAGCTCAGGCTCAATTGGCTATCGAAGCTCAGCAAGCTCAGATCGCAGTGGCTACTACACAGGCTAAGCGTAACGAAGCTGAGGCTATGAGCGCCATGATGGATGCTCAGTTGAAGCCTAAAGAGGTGGAAGCTAAGATTATTTCGTCAACTACTCAGAATCTTCCAAATAATGACCAATTAGCTTCACAAGAGTTCGATCGTCGTGTTAAAATTGCTGACTTAATGCTTAAAGAGAAGGGCATTGAGAATAAACTCAAGGTTGTGGAGATGCAAACTGCCTCAAAACACGCTCAAAAGCTGAATGACAACGATTTCCTAAAGAAGATCATTGGTGAATAATTGATGAAATTCAAAGATGTAGCTCTTTCTGATGCCTCTACGGAGGCTAAAGTTGCCGGTTTAGCTTTACTTTTAGATAAGGAACTGCTAAAACTAGCCGATGCTGTCTATAACGTCAAGAAACTTGAAGGGCCTAAGGGAGAAGAGGGACTCCAAGGCCCTAAAGGTGACCAAGGTGGCCGTGGTTTCGATGGAACTAACGGTAAAGACGGTAGAGATGGCTCAGATGGCCTCCAAGGTGACAAAGGTGACGATGGAGTAGGCGTAGCTGACGCTAGAATCGACTTCGATGGCTCTTTAGTCATCGTTTTGACCAACGGTAAGGAAATTAACGCTGGTGATGTAGTCCCTCTCAACGTCACTGAGAAGTTAAAGATTGTAAAGAGCACCTCAGGCACTGCTAACTCAGTATTAGAGGCTATTGACGCTATAAATACTACTTTAGCTACCTACGGCACGATGGCTACCCAGAATAAAACCTCTGTAGACATCGAAGGCGGCACGATTGACAACACAGCTATAGGTGGAACAACCCCTGCTGCTGGTACGTTTACTACCTTAACTGCTACTGGTCAGACATCTTTGGGTGGTGTTGCTGGTAGTGAGTCTTTTAGAGCAACCGTTGTGTCTGGCGCAAATATGTTTTTGCAAGCCTCTGGCGGTATAGGCGGTGTTACAAGGCCGTCTTTTGGCCCCGTCATGGCTGGTGGATCAGGTGCTGGTTTTAATATTTACAACAGCGGAAACAGCCCAATCTATTTTGCAACGAGTGGCCCCGCAACAAACATACAGTTTCTGATAAATCACATATCCTCTTCTGTGAACTACGTACAGGTTACTGGGGCGGCTACTAATGCTGCTGCATCTGCTCTTGGTGGAATTTTAATGACTGGCTCTGATGCTAGTCCAAACTTTGCAATTGGCACTAAAGGCTCTGGATATATTGCTTTTTATGGGGGTGCAGCAACCAACGTACAACCATTTAGAATTATTACTACTGGAGCATCTGCTTCGGGTAACTTAATTGCAGTTCAAGGTGCAGCGGCTGGATCATCTCCTTCAATTCAAGCAATTAGTGGATTCAGCGGCACAGACACAAACATAGACCTAACTTTGACACCAAAAGGAACAGGTAACGTCAGGTTCGGTACGCTCACAGCAAACGCTGATGCTCCAATCACAGGGTATATTACTATCAAGGATAGCGGTGGTACTGTTCGCAAACTAGCTGTTATCGCATAATTATGGAACAAGCCTACGTTTATATGTGGAAAGAAACTGCTACTGATAAGTGGTATATCGGCTCACGTACACGCAAAGGCTGTCATCCTGATGATGGATATATCTGCTCAAGCAAAACAGTTAAACCTTTGATTAAGGTTAACCCTGAAGGCTGGACAAGAAAGATTCTTTTTGTTGGTGACCCATTTAAGGCGATTGAAATAGAATCGTTTGTGCTAACAGAAATGAGAGCCAAGCAATCTGAAATGAGTTACAACTTGCACAATCAAGACATGAACTTTCATGGGATTCGCAAGGCTCAAACAGAAGAAAATAAAAAAAGATTAAGTGCTTTGCTTAAAGGCAGAGTAAGCCCAAACAAAGGCAATGTCTGTCCCAAGGTTGGTGAATCAAATAAAAAACGCACTGGCATAAAAAGACCTGAACACAGCGAATGGATGACAGGTAGAACTTGGAAATGTTTAGAAAGAATTTGTCCACATTGTGGAACAATAGGTCGTGGCGGTAATATGTTGCGCTATCACTTTGAAAACTGTAAACAGAAAGGTATTTAACATGGCACTCATTAAAGCAATTCCAAGCGACTTCGGCGTAGATTGTCACTACTGGAACATCGGCGCAGTACAAGAAGACTTCAAAGGTCAAGGCACAGAAGTAACCTTCTACGGCTATGCTTCTCAAGCAGCCCGTGAGCAAGGTAAACAACCCCTGAGCGCAGGTAAGGTACAAATCGCTGGCGACGAATACGTTGCTGGTGCTGACCGTCAAGCCTTGTACGCAATCATCAAGCAAAAGCCTGAATTTGCAGGCGCAGAAGACGCTTAATAATAAGAATAAGTAAATAAAGTACTAAAAAGTACTTGACAAAGTAGTAATATTAGTGTAAAGTTCACTTTTATATTACTACTTATAGGTTCTCCCTGTGGATAAAGAACTACAAAACTATTACGAGAATATGTTTTCCATGATGGCTACGCCCGGATGGAAGACGCTTATGGAAGACGTTAGCAAGATTAAGGCTAATTTTAGTGACATCACTT
>JAUKPQ010030693.1:0-39124 GCA_032273045.1 Chloridella minuta | reverse complement strand
GCCATTCGCGTAAAAAATCGTATTTCAAAGGTAATCAACAAATGGCAGGGGTGAAGGGTCGATCGGGAGGCGCAAGACCAAATTCTGGAGGCGCTCGCCCTGGCGCTGGCCGTAAGCCAAAAGTGGTCGCGCCAGTTGTCATAGAAACAAGCCCTGATCCACAGACGTTTTTGCTCGACCTAATGAATGATCCGGCCGCCGATCCTCGAATGCGCCTCGAGGCCGCAAAAGCGCTCATGCCATTCATGCACGGCAAGCCCGGCGCAAGTGGTAAGAAAGAAGAGCGCGCACAGGCCGCGAAGAAAGCCGGAAGCGGAAAATTTGCACCAGTCGCGGCACCATTGCGGTTGGTTAAGTGAAGGAATGGTCAACGGCCTGCTTAGATTGGGCTGATAGGATCAAGACAGGCAGGTCGATTATTCCGCCTCCGATCTTTCCTGAGCAGGCTGAAATTGCACTACGGATTTTCAAAGAATTAAAGATTGTTGACGCACCGGGCTCGCCTACTTTTGGCGAGGCTTGCGCGCCTTGGGTGTTTCAGTTGGTGGCCTCGATCTTTGGGGCATACGATGCTGACTCAGGTCGCAGACTGATCACAGAATGGTTTGTTTGCCTGCCCAAAAAGAACAGTAAAAGTACGATTGCAGCTGGCATTATGATGACCGCGCTAATCCTTAACTGGAGACAGTCGGCGGAGTTTGTCGCACTTGCCCCGACCGTGGAAGTGGCCAACAATGCCTTCGCGCCGGCTCGCGATATGGTTCAGAAAGACGAAGAGCTCGATGCTCTAATGCACGTTCAGACCCACATTAAGAGCATCACGCATCGCGACAGTAATGCGACGCTCAAGGTGGTGGCTGCAGACAGCGCGACAGTTGGCGGTAAGAAGTCAGTCGGCACGTTAGTCGACGAGCTTTGGCTATTTGGCAAGCAGGCCGGTGCCGAGTCAATGCTCAGAGAGGCGATCGGCGGCTTGGCATCGAGGCCTGAAGGTTTTGTGATTTATCTCACAACACAATCAGACGATCCACCAGCCGGGGTGTTCAGGCAGAAATTGCAGTATGCGCGCGACGTGCGTGATGGCAAGATTCACGACCCGCGCTTTGTACCGATTATTTTCGAGCACCCACCTGATATGGTGGCGCGCAAAGAACATCTACTCGTTGAGAACCTTGGAATGGTCAACCCGAATCTAGGTTATTCGGTAGATCAAGAGTTTTTAGAGCGCGAGTTTAAGAAAGCACAAACAGGTGGCGAGGAATCTTTTAGAGGATTCTTGGCCAAGCACGCCAACGTAGAGATCGGGTTGAATCTTCGCTCTGATCGCTGGGCTGGTGCAGATTTTTGGGAAGAGCAAGCGACGCAAGTGGTGACGCTGCAAACCATACTGGATGAATGTGAAGTTATCGACGTGGGCATTGATGGCGGCGGCCTCGACGATTTGCTTGGCTTTGCTGTCGTGGGTCGAAAGCGCAAGTCGCACGAGTGGCTGGTCTGGACTCATGCCTGGGCGCACCCCGCCGTTATGGAACGGCGAAAGTCAGAAGCCTCGCGTTTTACCGATTTCGCAATAGATGGTGATTTAACCCTCGTTAAAAATATTGGCGACGACGTGACAGATGTTGCTGAAATCGTGTCACAAGTTGAGCGAAGCGGTCTTTTGGATAAAGTTGGGGTCGATCCCCACGGCCTCGGTGGAATCATCGAAGCATTGCACGAAATGGATATACCCGCTGAAAAAATCGTGGGTATCTCGCAGGGCTGGAAAATGACAGGCGCTATCAAGACCTCCGAGCGCAAGTTAGCCGAAGGGATGATGATCCACGGCGGCCAGAAGATGATGGCGTGGTGTGTTGGCAATGCGAAGATCGAGCCGAGAGGCAATGCAATATCAATTACTAAGCAGGCAGCAGGGTTTGCAAAAATTGACCCTCTGATGGCTTTATTTAACGCAGTCTCGCTGATGAGTCTTAACCCAGCGACAGATCAAATTGACCAAGGTTTTGTGAATTTATGAGCGTATTTACAAAGATTGCCGGAGCGCTAGGCTTTGGCAAGGGTGACGCTCGCCCAAAAAATGCTATTGACTCGACGGGTCAGTACAGCGACGAGATCATGCAAGCCTTTGGGATCTCGTCTTACGCAGCGGGTCAGTTGGTCACACCTCTGTCAGCAATGCGCGTGGCCGCGGTTTTTGCTTGCGTGCAGCGGATCTCTGGCGCGATTATGACTTTGCCCTGCGATCTGTATCGCACCGATGGCGAGATCCCCGTTAAACAAGCGCGTGACGATCTTTGGTACAAACTCAACGAGCAGCCACACATCAATTTCACGGCCGCGTCGCATTGGGAAAATGTCAGCGTCGGCCAGCTGCTGCGCGGAGACTCTTACACTTGGATTCGTCGCGGCTCAAATAACGCCATTCGCGAGCTCTTGCCTTTGCCTGCTGGATCGGTTTCACCCATGCGGCAAATTGACGGGTCTGTCCGATACTACCTTTCACTCGCCGATTACGGCATTCAGACGTGGATCGAGCCAAGCGAAATTCTGCACTTCCCCGGCTTTGGCTTTGATGGCCTAAAGTCAATGTCAGTTATTCAGTATGCAGCGCGCTCAGCCGTTGGCAATGCCCTAGCAATGGATGCGTACTCAGGTAAGTTTTTTGAGAATGGCGCTCACCCATCGATGATTCTCTCGGCGCCCGGCAAGATGGGCGACGATCAGATCACGGCACTGCAGTCGGCATTTTCAACTAAATATTCAGGCGCTGACAATTACCACCGAATCCCGCTAGTTTTAACTCAAGGATTAACGGCCAAAGAAATCAGCATTACCGCTGACGACGCGCAGCTGATCGAGGCGCGCCAGTTTCAGGTGATCGACATTGCGCGCGCTTTCGGGGTGCCGCCTCATATGATTGGCGAGACCTCCGCATCGACGAGCTGGGGCTCAGGCATCGAGTCAATGAGTCGCGGCTTTGTGACCTACACGCTGCAGCCACACTTACGCAAGATCGAGCAAGAGCTCAACCGAAAGCTATTCCCTCGCGACTCAGGTAAGTATTTGCGCTTTGATCGCGATGCACTGATTGAAGGCGACTTGAAAGCCCAAGCCGAATACAACCGAGCCGCTCTAGGCGGACCAGGCACAGGTATGGGCTGGATGACGCCAGACGAAATCCGCCGAAAGTCAGGCAATAAACCTCTTGGCGGCGCTGCTGATCAGTTATTCAATCCGGCAGCACAGACACAGGTACCAGCATGAAACTGATGAAACTCTACGCAGACAACCGCGCAAATATCGCTAAGCCTCTTACGCTAGTGAAAAACGAGGCCGAAGCGTCGCTCTATATCTATGACGTGATCGATGAATACTGGGGCGTCAGCGCAGCGGCCGTGATTAACGAGCTCGCCCAGGCTGAAGGCGCACCCGTTTTAAACATCTACATCAACAGCCCTGGCGGCTCGGTGTTTGAAGCCCGCGCCATTATGGCTGCAATTGGGCGATTTTCTGGCAAGACCGTCGCTCACATTGACTCGCTCTGTGCGTCGGCGGCCACCTCGATTGCTCTCTCTTGCAACGAAGTCGTGATGAAAGAGGGCGCTTTATTTATGATCCATTGCGCCTCTGGCATGGCTTACGGCGACAAAAATGACATGATGGATATGGCAGCGCTGCTTGAGAAGATCGAGCTGTCAATCATCAAGGATTACACAGCAAAAACCGGAATGAGTGACGCTGAAGTGCTCGCGATGATGGAAGCAGAGACTTGGTTCACTGCCTCAGAAGCCCTTGCAGCTGGGTTTATTGACCGCATCGATGCCGTGAAATCCGCTCAGAACGTCTGGAATCTCTCAGCATTTAAAAATGCACCGCCAGAGCCGATCCCGCCCGAACCCGAAATTATCCCCGAACTAATTAACGAACCCGCAGAAGCGGGTTTTTTTATGGCCGCAGCTAACCAAAATCGCTTGCGGCTTTTACAGATTGCCTAGCGCTCTCGCGCAGACAAACCGCTGAGGCCGGTCGCCTCATTCTTGCCCCGAAAGGGGCTTTTTTCATTAGGAAGTCAGAATGACACACGCACAAGCATTGCGCGAGAAAGTTGAGCACCTCGCAAATCAGGCCAACGCCCTGTTGGCTGAAAAAGGCTCGCTCGTCTGGTCAGCAGATGAGCAAGTAAAGTTTGACAACATCGCCGATGAAATCCAGCGCGCGCAAGATCAGCTCAAGGCTGAGCAGCGTATGCGTGATTTGGATGCAGACGCGTTTTTCAAGAACGTAGCACCTAACAAATCAGTCGAAATGTCTGCAAAAGACGTGCTCGGCATCTACTTGCGAAACGGCAAGAATGTCACGCCTGACCAGGCTGCTGCAATTCACAACGCCATGAGCACCACAACCTCGGCAGAAGGCGGCTACACCGTACCAGCTGAAATCGCTGCGATGGTCGTTGATTCGATGAAAGCTTTCGGCGGAATGCGCTCGGTTGCTCAAATTCTCACCACTGCTGGTGGTAACGACTTGAACTATCCAACCTCTGACGGTACTTCAGAAGTTGGCGAGATCGTTGCTCAAAACGGCGCAGCGACTGGTGCTGACATCACTTTCGGCACAGTGGCAGTCAATCCATACAAGTACGGCAGCAAGAAGATTGCTCTGCCGATCGAACTTGTCCAGGACAGCGCCATCGATGTGGTTTCGTTTGTTGTCAATCGTCTGGCTACCCGCTTGGCTCGCATCACGAACCAACATTACACCGTTGGCAGTGGCTCAAGCCAGCCTTTCGGCGTAATGGCTCGCGCTGCAACCGGAAAAACTGGCGCCACTGGTACAGCCACTTCGGTGACTTACGACGATCTGATTGACCTGATCCACTCGGTCAACTCAGCTTATCGTGCCAACGCTCGTTTTATGCTGAAAGACCTGTCTGTTGCCGTGATCCGCAAGATCAAGGACACAACCGGCCGCCCAGTTTGGAACCCAGGCGATATGGAAGGCATTGCCGATGGTATCCCAGCAACTATCGCCGGTTACGCGTTCACCGTGAACGACGACGTTGCCACAATGGCAGCTAACGCCAAGTCGATCGCTTTCGGCGACTTCAGCCAGTTTGTGATCCGCGACGTTCAGAACTCGACTTCGATGTTGCGTTTTGACGATAGCGCCTTTGCTCTCAACGGCCAAGTCGGTTTCGTTGGTTGGACTCGCACAGGCTCAAACCTGCTCGATACAGCTGCGGTTAAGGTTTTCGTGAACTCGGCAACCTAGTCAGTCTGCTTTGCCAGCCCATTTCTTGTAAGTGGGCTGTTTAAAGCAAATTGGAGACCAAAATGGCTACAAAGAAACCAGCAGAGAAACCTGCAGAGAAAACAAAGGCGCGCGTGCTTTTGGACTGCGCCTATGGAAAAGTTGACGAAGTGATCGAGATCGAGGCGGAGGATTTAGCTGTTGCTCAGGCCTCTGGCCACGTCGACACAGATCCGGCCGCCGTCGCTTACGCTGAGTCGCTTCAGTAATGCTTACGCTCGAAGACGTCAAAGCGGCGATTTCGGTCACGCATAACGATGACAACGCGCTGATTGTGCGACTGATGGAGTCGGCAGCTCGCGAGTGCGCTAAAAATGTATACGGCACGGTGCCAGATTACACGGCGGTTAATGCAGTCGCAGATCCACTGACCGTGCCTGAGTTTGCAAACGGCATCATTCTGATGGTACGCGCTGACTACGAAACAGACCCGGCCGAGCGTGAAAAGTATTTGGCCTCTGCTCGTAGTTTGTGGTTGGCCGGATCTGGTTGGACGCTGTAATGCACGCAAACGAGTGTCGCCACACGATACGGATCGAAAAGAAGTCTGTATCGCTCGACGCTTATGGCCAACAGGTCAACACTTGGACAGCGCTCGTCACAACGAAGGCAAGCATCAGACCTGCAGGCAGCTCGTCTGAGAAGGTTTCAGGCGGTCAGATGACCTCGGCATTGACTCACACAATTGCAACGCGCTATCAGTCTGTGCTCGGCTCTCCAATCGGTATGGCCGCAATGCGGATTATGTTTAATGGGCGAGTAATCAATATCGTGTCGGCGCGAATTCTTCAAGAAAAGAATCAGTGGATTATTTTTGATTGTATTGAGGGCTCGCTCGATGGCCAATGAGATCAGTATTTCTGGACTCAAGGAGCTTGAAGAAGTGCTCAAGACGCTACCAGCCAAGATTGAACAGAATGTAATGCGCGGTGCCATGCGTGCCGGCCTAAACGAAATCAGAGACGACGCAAAAAAGCGCCTCACTTCAGGCGGTCACGTTAAGACCGGCGCCCTACATCGCAGTGTGAAGGTAAGTTTTATGCGCAAGAGCGAAAAGCTCGGATGGATGCGTGGGAATGTTACATCCGGCGATAACAAGGCCTGGTACGCGCACCTAATCGAATTCGGTTCAGGTAGTTTTTACGCTGGCAACGGCACCCAGTCAAAGCGCAAGCCTTACGAAATCAGGCCAAAAGGCCGCAAAAGCTTATTTTTTGCCGGGTTGATGAAAGATTTAATTATTCACCCAGGCATTAAACCAAGCCCGTTTATGCGGCCAGCGTTTGATTCAAAGGCGGATGACTCTATTAAAGCTTTTGCAGCTTACATGGCTAAGCGATTACCGAAAGAAATCAAAAAGGCGGCACGATGAGTGCAGAACTGATTACAGCCGCACTGTTAAACGTGGTTGGCGTCACCTCGATTGTCGGAGTTCGTCGCGCAGTCTCGCAGTTGCCGCAAGGCACAGCAATGCCAGCGCTAGTGTTTGAGGCGATCAGCACGAACCCGGTGATGACGCTAAACGCAAGCTTTGGAGCGCAACTGCTAATGGGCAGGGTACAAGTTACGGCACTCGCAACAAACGCTGCAGGCGTCGATTCTGTGTTGTCTGCGGTGATGTCTGCGATGAACTTTAAGAGCGGTTTGTACGCAAGCAAATCTATTGTCTCTGTTGTGCGAGATTTGCAAACAGGCATTCAAAAAGACAACGACGCGGGCATCTGGTACGCATCGCAAGATTTCATTATTCACTGGTACGAGTAGTACCTAACCAACACCGTCGATGAGGCGGTTTTTTTTCGTCCGCCTCACGGCAATTTTTTTAGGAAATTATCATGGCACAAGCCTCTGGTGTTTTTAAGCAAGTAGCAATCAAAGAAGAGACCTCTTACGGCGTCTTGCCTACAGTCGTGACCGGCGCGCAGCTCTTGCGTCGTGTTGACGCGGCCTTCAACCTCACAAAAGATACTTACGAATCAACCGAGATCCGCGCCGAGCTGCAAACATCGGATATGCGTCACGGCGTGAGTCGTATCGCTGGCACAATCAACGGCGAGCTCTCACCGGGCAGCTATGCACCATACTTAGGTGCAATCGTCAAACGTGACTTTGCAGCAGTAACAACCATTGCATCCGCCAGCATCACCGTTGGCGGAACAGCGCCAGCCTATACAGTCACTCGCGCAGCAGGCTCATTTTTAACCGACGGTATTAAGGTCGGCCAAGTGGTGCGCCTAAGCGCTGGCGTTTTCAACGCTGCAAACTTGAATAAAAACTTGTTTGTCACTGGCGTGGCTGCTTTGGTTCTTAACGTGGTGGTGCTCAACGGATCGGCTCTGGTTGCAGAAGGCCCGATCGCCTCGGCCAGCGTAAGCGTACCCGGCAAAACAACCTTCATCCCTTTAAGTGGCCACACAGATAAGAGCTTTTCAATCGAAGAGTGGTTTGCAGATATTTCACGCAGCGAAACATTTTCAGGCTGCAAATTTACTAAAGCCTCGATTCAATTGCCTCCAACTGGTATGAGCACGATCGGCTTAGACGTTGCCGGCCAAGGTCACGGCCAGACGCCTGGCTCAGTGCGTTATTTCACAAGCCCAACTGCAGCATCGAGCTCAGGCGTGTTTGCCTCAGTTAACGGCGTTTTGCGCGTTGGCGGCCAGACTCTTGCGTCTGTCACTGGCTTAAATTTTGACATCGAGGCGATGTTCTCTGGTGATCCAGTTGTGGGATCGAACACTGTGCCAAGCCAGTTTGCAGGTCGCGTCAAAGTGTCGGGTCAATTTACTGCCTACTTTGAAGATGGTGTTTTGCCATCAGCGTTTTTTGGCGAAACAGAGCTTGGCTTACAGGTTGCTCTGACCACCTCCAGCAGCGCAAACGCTGAGTTTATTTCGTTCTCAATGTCACGCGTCAAGCTCGGCGGCGCAGATAAGGCAGATGGCGAAGGTGGTGTTGTTCGTACTTTCCCTTTCACGGCCTTGCTCAACTCGGCAGGCGGCGCCGGCACAGCTAACGAAGCCAGCACGATCGCCATTCAAGACAGCCTGGCTTAACCGCCAGCACTCGTACCGGCCGGCACTCGTTCGAACCTTTGAGGGGTTCGGCGGGTGCCAGCACGGGCATTTTTTTAAATCCCTCAAAGGAAGTCAAAATGTCAGGTTTCAATCTGAAATCGATTCGCCAAGTCGCGTCTGCAAAAATCCAAATTAAAGATCCCGCAACCGGCGATCCTACCGGCGTGATCTTTGAGATGGCAGGCCCTGAGCACCCAGATCGCAAGCGCATTACTTTTGCTCAGTCGCGTAAATTTCTACGGTCTTATGCCAAAACTGGCCGTGCAGAGATGCCTGAGCCAGAAGATGCAGAAAGCCAAAAGAAAGAAAACTTGGCGGCCTTCACCCTTGGCTGGTCGGGTCTAATCGACGACACTGGTGCGCCTGTAGTCTTTTCTAAGGCAGCAGCGACTGAGCTTTATACCAATCCGGAAATGGGCTGGCTTGTTGACCAGCTCGACACAGCTCTTGGCGAAAAAGATCTTTTTATCACGCGCTCCGCGAAGGGCTAGCCGCCCACGTCAGAGCGCAGATCAAGCTAGGCAAGAAGCGCGAAGACGGATCGTCAGAACTTGATCATCTTCGCGCAATTGAAAAATCAACAGGAAAGACACCGCCAGAGTTAGATGTTCCACCAATTCCGGTTGGTAGCCATTACCTTCTCAATATTTTTATGGAGCTTCATTGCTCGCGGCCAGTTGGTGGAATGGGCATAAGTCCAATTCTATTTTCTGAATTACAGGCATACCAGCAAGTCTTTAATGTCGAGCTCTCACCCGTTGAGATCGAGACGATATTTTTTATTGATCGTGCAGCAATAGCAGAGATAAACGAAAAATGAGCATACCAGTCGGAAAACTGACGATCGAGATGGCGGCCAACGTCGCTCGCTTGCAGAAAGATATGGATGCTGCAAAGAAATCCGTGGGCGATGCTATGTCGTCAATCACCGGTTATGCAAAGGGAGCAATGGCAGGTCTTGCTGCGCTTGGTGTGGCAATGTCAGCAACGGCATTCAAGGATTACGTCAAGGGCGCTATTGACGCAGCAGACAAGCTTAACGACCTAAGCAAAGCTACCTCGATCTCTGCGGAAAACTTATCTGGCCTAGACTTAGCTGCAAAACAATCAGGCGGCGACCTGGAGGGTATTGCTCAAGCAATCAATAAGCTCAGCGTTCACATGGGCGAAGATGCTGAAAAATTCAAACTAATTGGAGTCTCGGCAAAAGACCCTATCGAAGCCCTCAAACAGATGGCAGATATGTTTGTGAAGGTCGAAGACCCACAGCTTCGTGCAGCCCTTGGTGCTCAGGCATTTGGTAAGACGTGGGCATCTATTGCGCCAATGCTTGCAGAGGGTGGCACTAAAATTCAGGAGATGATCGACAAGGGTAAGTCGTACTCCGGCGTCACGCAAGAAATGGTCGAAAAGTCAGACCGGTTCAACGACAAGCTAGCTGAAATTGCCAAAATGTCCGAGGGTGTCAAAATGACCCTTGCGGCGGGCTTATTGCCAACTTTGCAGATTCTTGCAGATACCTTTGCAGAGAGCAAGAAGAACGGCGGAATTATGCAAGTTGTCATGGAGGCTCTTACAAGCGCCTTTGAGCTTGCTGTAATCGCCGCGGCGTCGACAGTTGGCGTTATTAGGCAAATGTATGTTGAGCTAGCTGGGATTGTCACACTTGCAAAGTCAATGGCAAGCTTGGAGACAATGGATTTTTCTGGCTATGCAGAAAATAGGCGGACTCAGCTCGACGCAATCAAAAAAGAAACTGACCAGTTTACGGATCGCATTAAAAATGCTCGACGCGATGCAGAAGAAGTTGATCGGCTCGCTCGAAACAATCCGGTAAAAATTAGCGCAGAAGATGCAGCAGCAGCGGCGGCGGCAGCGGCAGAGGCAAAGAAAGCAGCGCTGGCATTTATTGACTACAAAAAAGAAGGTACAGACGCTTATCAAAAAATGATTGATAAGGCCAACGAGCTTGTTAATGCTATCAAGTTTGAAACGGATGCGCTGACAATGAGCAACGTCGAAAAAGAGACGTCCATTGCACTGCAAAAGCTGCTTAATCTTGGAATCAAAGAAGGTACGGCAGAATGGGCGAAGTATTCCGAGGCCGTGATCGCAGCGACGATTGAAAAAGAACAGATGAAGTCGCTCGTAGAACTTCGCAAAAAACTTGACGACGAAAGCATCAAGGCAAACGAAGATCTGCAAAAAGAGCGCTTAAAACAAGATGAAAAGTATGCAGATCAAGTCAAGCAGATAAATAATCAAATCGGTCAATCATTAGCGGATGCATTGATGAGTGGCGGCATGAATGCTGCTGATTTCATCAAGAATATGTTTAAGACGATGATTTTAAGACCAATCATCCAACCAATTCTAAGCGGTGTTGTAGGCGCCATGACGGCGGCATTTGCACCAGGTGCGGCGGCCGGTGGCGTGGCTCCAGATGGATCTGCAGGTGATTCAACTTATAACTCACTAGGGCTTGTCGGGGCGGCATCTAGCCTGAAATCCGGCTATGAGCTGTTATCGGGTGGCTTTGCATCGTTAGGCACCACAGTGACAAGTTATGCCACCGAATTAGGCATGACGTTGACTGCAACTAATGAGGCCGGGTCTGCACTAGCAAGCGTTGGGGAGTCTCTTTTGTCATCCGCATCAACGCTTGGATCTATTGCATCCTATGCTGGCGGCATTGGTATCGGGTTAATGGCTGGAAATTTAATCTCTGACGGCAAAGGGATCGGCGGCGGATCGTCCTGGTTAACGGTTGGTGGAGGCGCTGCAATTGGCGCGATGATCGGTGGCCCACTGGGCGCAGCAATCGGCGGCATGGTCGGAGGCTTGGCAAATGCGGCCTTCGGTACTGGTAAAAAGAAGATTGAGGATACAGGCATTAAGGTGCTGTTTAACTCAATGCAAACAACGGTACAGGCTTACGAAGATTGGTCAAAATCTGGCGGTTTCATCAGCGGAGGCGCAAAAGGACAAGAGCTTACGCAGGTCGACTCAGAGCTGCAAAAATACTTCGATGCGTCAGTAGGTGCCGTGGCCGTGTCGGTCAAGCAGTACACAGACATTCTCAAGCTACCAGCACGCGACTTGACTCAATACTCGCAAGAGGTGCAGCGCAGCCTTGAAGGCTTGTCAGCCGAAGACGCACAGAAGGCCATTAATGAGACGATCAAAGCCTACGCAGATGGTCTCGCAACCTTTGCGGCTGGTGAGATTGCACCTTTCCAGCGTTCAGGCGAGCAATTCTCTGACACACTTGCACGATTAGGGTCAAGTTTAAAACTAGCAAATGACACTTTCGGCATTCTAAATATCACCCTTTACGAATCTTCAGTTAAGGGCGCTGATGCTGCAAGTAAACTAGTCGAGGCCTTTGGCACTGTTGAGAAATTCGTCGCAGCTACAGATGCTTACTATCAAAATTTCTACTCGTCTCAAGAGCGCGCAGAAAAAACTACTCAGAGCCTAAGCAAAGTATTCAACGAGCTTGGTTTATCCATGCCGTCGACAAATGAGCAATTCAGGGCAATGGTCGAGGCCGCACGCGCAGCTGGTAACGACACTCTATTTGCAAACCTGATTAAGCTTGCGCCAGCATTTAGCGGCCTGAAAAACTCGCTTGCAGCTCTGGTCGATACCGCTTTTCAGAATCTGCAGGCCGCAATTCAGTCAGAGCAAAAGGCAGCGATCGACGAGATCGAAAAGCGCAAAGCAATTGCCCAGGCACAGAAAGACGTCGCCACGCAAAATATCTCTGCGCTTGGATCGATTTTTGACTACTTGACAGGCCAGATTGACGAGCTCAGCGGCGCAATCAATTCAGCTCAGTCGGCGGCCGAGGGTATGGCATTTATTCAAAACGCCATTGACGCGGCAAACAATACTGGGTATTTGCCAGATCAGGGATTGCTCGAAACTGCCGTTTCAGCCGTTCGGTCAGGCATGGATGCAACAAACTACGCATCAAGCTACGAGCAAAAACTGGCACAGATGCAGCTTGCCGGGCAGCTTTCAAGCCTGAGAGGCGTCGCCCAAGATCAGAAAACGACCGCCGAGCTGCAGCTTGAAGTCGCTCAGCAAATGATTGATGAGCTGGGCGCCCAAGTCGAGTCGACAAATGCTTACTATCAAGAGCAGCTGACCTACGCTCAGGATCAGATCAACGAATTGAAAGGCCTCAATGGCTCGGTCTTAACTGTGGCAGGTGCGGTGGCCGCGCTTGGGGCTGCGATCAGCGCATCAAAAATGCAGCCGAGCAATGGTCTTTCAGAAAAAGTTAATGCGCTTTATTTGGAAATTCTTGGTCGCAATGCCGACGCTGCAGGTCTAGCAGACTGGACAACACGCGGGATCAATATCGAAGAGATCCGCGCCGGCATCATCGGAAGCCAAGAGGCAAAGGCTCGAGGTTACGCAACTGGCGGGGCTTACCCAGGCGGCCTAGCAATGGTGGGCGAGCATGGGCCAGAGTTGATTAACTTTAATCGCCCTGGTCAGGTCTACACGGCCGGACAGACGCGAGACATTATGTCTGGTAACGGCCTTGCCGGTGAAATCCAAGGCCTCAGAACAGATATTCAAGCGCAGTCTAGAGCCAATGCCCAGATTCAGATTCGCACGGCCAAGGTGCTTGAGCGTTGGGAGTCAAATGGCTTGCCGGATACGAGGGTTGAGGTATGAGCACAAACGCAAATGCGCTGATTATTGTGCAGCCACTCCCCATTACCGACGCAATACTCACGTCGTCGAATGTGGCCGAGACTGATTATGCTGTGTGGTCAAGCGGCACGACCTATGCTCTTGCTGCGCGAGCTATTTTGACAAGCTCTGGCACCCATAAGATTTACGAAAGCCTACAGGCTGCAAACACAAATCATGCGCCGGCTACTTCGCCGCTGTGGTGGATAGAAGTATCGCCAACAAATCGCTGGTCTGCATTTGACACCTCGGTTAGCACACAAACAAAACAAACAACAAGCATCACTTACTCGCTCACGCCAGGTGAGGCCATCAATACAATCGCGGCATTAAATCTGACTGGCTGCTCCACATTTTCCGTAAATATTACCAGCGCGTATGCGGGCGGTACTGTTTACTCGAAAACCGTCACCGTGGGTGGCGCTCCCGTATCAGCAGACTGGTGGACATGGTTCTACGGCGAAAAGCCAGCCTCCACTCAGTGTATTTTGACCGATATTCCACTCTACGCAGACTGTGTAATTAACCTAACCCTGACCGGAACTTCAGCTCTGGCCGTCGGCATTTTGATGATCGGCAAGCAGATTGCCTTTGGAATTGGTGTCAGCTACGGCGCGCGAGTCGGAATTGTCGATTATTCGCGCAAAGAGACTAATGATTTCGGCGATACCGTTTTAATTCAGCGTGCATTCTCGCGAAGAGCAAATTTTGATATGCAGGTCGAAAAATACGAAGTCGACAAGTTTCAAAATTTCCTAACCGATGTTCGCGCGACGCCGTGTCTTTGGATCGGCAGCAGCATTTACGAATCCACCACGATTTTTGGCTTTTACAAAAATTTTGATATTTTAATTTCTTACCCAGAGCACGTTGATTGCTCTTTGGAACTCGAGGGGCTTACATGACGATCACTGCCTTACCAGCGGCACCATTGCCGACGGACTCAACAACCGCGTTCAACTCAAAAGCGTTTGCGCTGGTCGCAGCCCTCAGCACGTTTGTCACTGAAGCCAATGCTGTAGAGGTCGCAGTCGATGCAGATGCAGCTAGCGCCTTAACCAATGCGACTAGTGCAGCTAGCTCAGCCCTTGCAGCAACAGGTGCGGCAAATTTCAAGGGAGAATGGTCGACGCTCTCAGGCGCCCTCGCTATTCCGGCGTCTGTTTCGCATTCCGGCAAAGTCTGGATTCTCAATGCGAGCGTGGCAAACGTCGCAGTCGAAACTCCCGGAGTATCGTCAAAGTGGATTGCTGCGCTCAATCTTGCCTCTCCTGGTCCGATTGGCGGAACAGCCCCAGGCTCTGGTGTATTCACAACGCTAGCCGATCAATACGGCGGCGTTCGATCTGTGCCTCAGTCTGGATCGGCCAAGACAGCTGGCTACACACTTACAGCAGCAGATGCCGGACGGCTCATCAATTTGAGTACGAGCGGATCCGCGACAATTCCAAATTCAACGTTTGCCGCGGGCGATGTTGTTTCGCTTTTTAACAATACGGCCGGATCGATCACGATTACTTGCTCAACGACCAGCGCCTACATTGCGGGTATCGATACGAACAAAACATCTGTCTCTTTAGCAACTAGAGGTGTGGTTACTGTTTTATTCATCACTTCAACAATTTGTGTCCTTAGCGGAAATGTGTCGTGACTATTCACCAGATGCTGCTTGGCGCTAATGTTCCATACCCAGCAGATTATTTGATTGTTGGTGGCGGCGGCGCTGGCGGAGCAGCGTATTACGCCGGCGGCGGGGGTGGCGGGGGTGTGCTTGCTGGCTCCGTATTGTTAAGGCCTGGGACTGTTTACACAGTTACGGTTGGTGCAGGTGGGGTAGGTCAAGGTTCTCAGGGCCAGATTGGATTAAACGGCGGAAATTCAACAATTTCATCCTCGCTTTTAACCCTAACGGCAATTGGCGGAGGCGGTGGCGGCTCCGATAATGGATCGTCGGCCCAAGGATCGGTTGGTGGATCTGGCGGCGGAAACTCAGGCTACAGCATAAGTAATGGCGGTGCCGGAACAGCAGGGCAAGGAAACCGTGGCGGAGCCGGCGGTAGTTATGCTGGTGGCGGCGGCGGAGGTGCTTCAGCCGTTGGTAGTAACGGCGCAGTAAACGGCGGAGGCGCGGGCGGTGCTGGTGTCGCAAGCAGCATTACTGGATCGTCCATTACTTATGGTGGTGGTGGTGGTGGTGCGGCATATGGAGCCAACGGTGTAGGGCCAGGCGGTGGCGGTGGGGCTGGTGGCGGCGGCGCAGGTGCTGGAATTGGAGGTAATCCAACTGCCGGCACTGCCAATACTGGCGGTGGTGGAGGCGGATCAAACGCGTATCCAACAGGCAGCTCATACGGTGCAGACGGCGGTTCCGGTGTTGTTGTTTTAAGCATCCCTAGCGCTAAGTACACGGGCAAAATAACAGGCTCGCCAATCGTGACTACAAATGGTGTCAATACTGTTATTAAATTGACAAGCCTTTGCACTTACACGGCATAAGTCTGTTATTAAATTGACAAGCCTTTGCACTTACACGGCATAAGTAATATTTCCATTCTTTCAGTCATCGAAATCGATTAAAACGCATCAACATAATCAAGCCGCCTTCGGGCGGTTTTTTATTGGATAAATAATGCCGATTACTACAGTACCAGTAACGTGCCAGGCTAACCGTCCAGACGGTACTTTGATCGCTGGTGGCAAATTTAGGTTTTTGCTTAGCAGCGCAGATACTGAAAATGGTCTGATTGTGCCAAGAGAGATTCTGGCTACAGCCAACAGCTCAGGCGTGGTTGTTGCGAGCCTTTGGCCAAACTCATTAGGTGCGGCCGGCACTCAGTACCGTGTCATGCTGTCTGAGCCAAACGGTGGCACGATCGATCTCGGATCTTGCACGGTGCCGACCTCTGCTTGTAATTTGTACGCGATCCTTGGTATTGGCCCGGCGCCTACAGTCGACCAGGCTACGGTCGCAAAACTCGCAGCCCAACAGTCCGCCGCTGAGGCAAGCGCAAGCGCTGCAGCATCGCAAGCTAGTCGTGTTGTCGCCGACGCTGATGTTGTGCTCACTCATGCCGACGTTGTTTTGACTCATGCGGATGTCGTGCAGACAGGCTTAGATCGCGTACAAACAGGCCTAGATCGCACTGCATCAAGCGCCTCGGCCACGGCAGCGGCAGCTTCTCAATCAAGCGCAGCAACGCAAGCGAGCAATTCTGCAACGAGTGCCGCGGCCTCGGAGTCTTCCGCTACAGCCTCGGCAGGGTCGGCCGCAACGAGCACCTCACAAGCTGCAATCTCTACAGCTCAAGCTGTTATCTCTACAACCCAAGCCAGTAATTCTTCATCCTCTGCTGCAGCCTCAGCAAGCTCAGCGACGAGCGCAAGCACTTCAGCAACCACAGCGACAACCCAAGCAAGCCTATCTACCACTCAAGCTAGTGCTTCGTCTGCAAGTGCAGCGGCATCAGCATCAAGCGCCGCAGCAGCTAACACAAGCGCAGGAGCATCGTCAGGATCAGCAGCACAAGCCTTAGCGATCTACGGCTCTACAGCATCGCAACAAGCCGCTGTAACCGCAGCACAGTCAGCTCAGAGTGCAGCACAAGGCTACGCCACGGCAGCGGCGAGTGTCGTCACACAAGACCTCTCAGGCGTCACGGCAGCAGCTTTACATCGCTCACCAAATGCTGTGACAGCAATGTTTGTGTACGACACAAGCAAAGATAGTGATGGTGGTGCATGGACTGAGAAATGTCAGAATACTAGTTGGTACAACGAGGCTTTGAGTGGAAATTGGTTAGGCTCTGCAAGTAATGAATTGGCTGCTAGATGCACAAATGCAACCCTCGGAACTGACGTAACTAACGGTGGTTTTGACACCGATACTGTTTGGACAAAGGGAGCTGGTTGGGTCATCAGTAATGGCGTGGCTTCAATGCCTTCTGGAGGATCACCTTCAATTACTCAGAATGCATCACAGACATTGGCATTAGGCGATATTGTCAAAGTTACGTTTACATTAGTTTCTCGTACAGGTGGTTACGCGTATATCGTCGTTGGTGGAAACAGCTCAAATTCAGGAAGTGAGCAGTTTTCTACCCCGGGAACGTACACTCGATTTGTACCTATTTCTACCCTGACAGATCAAACAGTCGGGATATTAGTTGGAAATAGTCCGACTGGAATTTCAATTGACAATGTATCGTTTAGAAAAATCACATCAATAAACACAGCAAGCAACGATTACTTCCAGCTCACCACAGACGGTAAGTTTTACAGGTTGTGGAAAAATTTGTTTACGTATTCAGTGCCACAAAATACGGCAGTGTGGACGGGTAGCACCTCAGACTATGGCGCAACTACGGCTGTAACTTTCAGTTCCGCTGGGGCGGTCTTTGACGGGGTTGCATCAAAGCTGGCAAGAACAATTGGAGGCTTGACAGGGTATTCGACATCTCTTTCTTTTACAGTCAAATCTGTCTCCAACCAAACCGTCACGATTAGCTATCGAAACCCATCGAATGGCAATTCGGTCATTACCTATAATCCAACAACTAAGACTGCGTCTATTTCTGGGGTGCAATTTTCAACGCCTATCATACAAACAATTTCGGCAGACACTGCAAGAGTTGTTTTACCGTTTTCTATTACTTCTGGTAGTAACTGTCAAATCGCTATAACTGGCGGTGGTACTAGTGATACCTTTACCGATTTTCAATGGGAATCCGGAACCGTATTTACAACTTACGAAGCTAAAACAGTAGACGGATCAACCACCGAAGTATTCCGTGGCAACAAAGCTAAGTTTCCTAAACTGGTGGGGATTGTTGCTGAAGCTACAACAGTCACTCTTTATGATTTGACCGAAGCTGGCAGACCGATGTGGATGCGGTTTGTTTCCGGAACTTTTGGTACAACAATGCTTGCCTGGAACGCTGGTAATCAACCAATTTATACTACGTCTGGATTAAACGGTAAACTTTCTGTTGGGATGCTTAGCAATGGTATGTTGATATTTGATTTTGCAAAAGACGATACAACCATTTGTTTTGTTAATTCGCAATCGTTTGTTAATCGCAAAATTAGTGCAAGAAATTCTGCCACAACTTTTGCAAGTCCGATACAAAGTTTGATTATTGTGAATGCTACGGTCTATTCAATAGCAATGACCGTGTTACCAGACGCCCCGCTTGATCCAGTCACAGGTTTGCAAGTACCGACTATTTGGGTATGCACGGCTGGTGGCTTAAGCGTTATTCAGCAAAATGGAATTGTTGTTTCAAATACAGACGGAGCAGTTACCGGTATCTCAGTCATTAGCCCAGCTATGGTGCAAATCGTTGCTGTGTCAGGAAGTGCTTATCATGGTTACGCAAGACTACTCCAAGGTGTATTGACAATATTTGGTCGAACTAGCTCATGGATTGCAGCTGCTTTACCAAAAGTATCAAACCAAAATAATAGTACTGCAAGACTTAGTTCTGGTCAAAAACAACAAGTTGCTATTGGGTTTGGTCTTGACCCTTCCAATGTGACTGTAGTTACCAGATTAAATGCTTCCAATCCTTTACAAAACATATCTACTTACATTTCTAGTTTATCCAACACAGGCTATATGCTCGGTGATATTCGCAGAGCTTATTTAGCGGATAGTGTTGTTGAGAATGTTGGGCCTACAGCAGAGCTTGTCGTAAATGGAACATTTGATACTGACGTTTCTGGATGGACTATTTCTAGTGGTACAGCAACATCAGTTAGTGGCGTTCTCCAACTAACAAATGCTGCAAGTAATGTTGCGGGAGTTATCAGACAAACCATACCTGTTGTTGTAGGAAAAACTTACCGTGTTACTGGACAAGGTGGGTTAGGCAATAACGGTAAAGCCGCTGTGCTTATGGGCACTACTATTGATGCTAGTAATCTTTTAGCTGCAACATGGTCTCTTGGATTAATTGTTAATACTTTTGTTGCAACAACTTCAAATATATACGTAAAAGTTATATGCCAAGATGCCACATCTTCTTATTATGGATCAGCAGACAACATCTCAATTAAAGAGTTAGTTGCTGACCGATCTTATAAAGCAGCAAATGCAAACATTTACGGCACACTCACCAAAGCCCTTACAAATACAGCTAACCAAGTCGTAGCCTACTCAGGATTCTCCTCAGCTAATTATTTGCAAGAACCTTACAGTGCTGATCTTGATTTTGGTACGGGTGAGTGGAGTGTGAGTGCTTGGGTGAATATTCCAACTGCTAATGCAGCAGCAGGTGTAATTGCTGACCGATCAGGCGCATCGGGCGCGTCGATAAAACTCGCGATCACTGCTGCCAATCTATTGCAAGCTACCGTTTACGATGGCACAACCACTCGCACAGTCACGACCACCACAGCCTACAACACAGCAACTCTACTCAAAGCTCGTGCTGTCTACAAAACAGACGGGTCACTTGCAATCACAGTCAACGGTGTACAGGTTGCAATCACCTACGGCAATCCATTACTGACATTAAACAACTCAAGCGCAGTGCTTACCATCGGTAACAGCTACGCATTAGACGCTCCATTCCCCGGTTCGATTGCACAGCTCAAGCTCAGTGCTACAGCACCAACACAAGAACAAGCATTATTCATGTACGAGCAAGAGAAGCAGATGTTCCGTGATGGCGCTCAATCCTTGCTACCTGACTCAGGTGCAGTGGTCGATCTGGCTTATGACGATGTGACAGACAAGTGGATTGCAGCATCAGCAGCCAATGAATCCTCATGGGTTGGTCTTGTACGTACAGGTGTCACAGCAGTCCCTGCTGGCTCAAACATCAAGGTGCAAGCTACCAGTGGTGTGAAACTCAATGCACGCTCTACGACCTCTCCCGGCGTTGATGTGACGCTCCCTGCATATAACCTCAAAGAAGAAATCGTTAAGCGTGGTGAAGCAGCAGCTAAGCTTTCTCGTATCACTTCAATCTTTGATTATGTGGGTGGCTTCACAGCAACCACAGTCGTGGGTAACACCGCAATCACCGCTGTCTTGGGTCTTGTGTACCCCTCAACAGTCAACCTCAGGGGATGCGTGGTAACAGGTACAGGCATTCCAGCAAGCACCACAATCGTGGATATTGTCGGGACAACTATCTACCTCTCAGCCAAAGCTACAGCAGCAGGCTCACTGGTTCAAGTCTCTCTAACTGACTTCCCGCTGCCTGTCGGATACGAAGCCAAGACAGTATTGATCGGTGGTACTGGCAAGATCGAAGGCTCGACTAAAGACTATGTGCGTCTTTACGATGGGTTCAAAGAAACCATTCGATTCAGCACTGCTCCGGGGTACACAGCATACATACAACTGCAAGCTATCAGGAGTGCAACATGATTGTAGATTTGATGGCTAGTGATGTTTGGTCAAGCCTAGATATTGCCAATAAGGTTCAAGCTCTTATTCGCTCAAAGGTATCCGAGACTGATGAACTCAAGGCAGCTCGACTGGCTCGGAAGAACCCTATGTCAGCATTTGATCAAGTATTCGTAACGTATTGCGATACATCAATTGCTGAGGCTTTGGCACAGGGTAAGCAAGCCGTAACAGACATGGCTTTACTTGCACAAGTCCTTGAGCTTGAACGTGCGACAGCTCGTCTAGCACTGCCTGTGATTGAGCCAGAGTTAGATGAAGAGGGCTTGGTTTGGAATCAAGAGGTGATTGATGCAGACACAGCTACCAGAGCCGAGTATCAGGCTGTGATTGATGCGGGGAGTAGTGAAGCCAAGGATCTGTTTGATCTTCGCAATCCGTATGTAGAACCCGAAATTATTAACGACCTTGTGTAGTCATGCTGCAAATCAAGCGGGTCGACTCGACAAAAGAAAATGTCGCGGCCCTGCTCGCTTGGTTGCAGGTTGAAATACTTCCCGTCGACTCACCGTCCGATGTTTCCGTCGGCATCTGGTGGATCGCTTTTATTGACGGAAACCCAGTCGGCTTTTGCGGCATAAAAAGATCGTCGCGCTGGAGTGATACAGGCTACCTATGCCGAGCGGGTGTATTGCATCGATACACAGGCAAGGGCATACAAAAGAAGCTGATACGGGTGCGTCTTGCTCACACCAAGCGGCTAGGCTGGTCTTGGGTAATCTCAGACACTTATCAGAATCCAGCGAGCACCAATAACTTAATTTCATGCGGTTTCAAGATGTATCTACCGTCGCGCAAATATGGCGCTGACGGCACCTGTTACTGGCGTAAAAAATTATGAGGCTAGACGTCAAGTTAAAAGATTTTGGTAATAAACAGCAGGGCGAGCGCCTCGATGCTGTAAATCAGCACGGATCGAATGAGGCAGCAGCAGAAGCGTTGGGCGTATCGAAGACGGCGATACAGCAGTCGATTCAAATACTCAAGCGTAACGCTGCGCTGCAAGGCTATTCGCCAGAACACGATATGAACAAAATTGTTCCTTTTGGGTTCAAGGTTAAAGGCGTCAGCACCTATTACGACAAAGACGGTAAGACTCGGGGCCAGTGGGTTAAGTCGAATGCTGATGAAGAGCGGCGTGCTCAGATTATTAAAGATACGTTTGCTGCAATGGCGGACGACTTGCCAAGAGTCGAGCCTTCTGTATCACAAATGATACATAACGAGGCTTTATGTAACTTATACGTCCTAACCGACACGCACGTCGGGATGCTGGCCTGGCACAAAGAAAGTGGTGCTGACTGGGATTTGAAGATTGCCGAGCAGATTCTTACTGGTTGCTTTGAGCAAATGGTCAAGGCATCACCTCCAGCAAAAACTGGTTTTGTATGTCAGCTTGGCGACTGGTTGCATTTTGATGGCATGGCGGCAGTGACGCCAACCAATCACCACCAGCTCGATGCAGATGGGCGCTTCTCCAAGATTGTCCAGGCGAGTGTCCGCATCTTGCGCAGGCTTGTAGATTTCTCACTCGCGCATCACGAAAAGGTCATTGTGCTAATGGCCGAAGGCAATCACGACCTTGTGTCGAGCATCTGGCTGCGCACGTTGTTCAGAGCCTTGTACGAAAACGAGCCTCGCGTGCTTGTCATTGATAGCGAGCTGCCTTACTACTTGCACGCGCACGGCGAGACGATGCTTGCCTTTCACCACGGCCACCTAAGCAAGAATGATCAGCTGCCCTTGCTATTTGCCGCGCAATTTCCGAAGGTTTGGGGCGCGACCACAAAACGCTATTGCCACACTGGCCACCGGCACCATGTTGAGGAAAAAGAGCACAGCGGCATGACTGTGATTCAGCACCCGACTTTGGCGGCCAGAGACGCCTATGCGGCCCGCGGCGGATGGATCAGCGAGCGACAAGTATCGGCTATCACCTATCACAACAAGTACGGCCAAGTGGCTAGAAATACCGTCGTGCCTGAGATGCTGGCACAAAACTAACTGGGTGATGAAATGGAATCATGGGTTGTATCAGTCGGAATCTTTGCATTGACCATCATCATCGGCACGCTGCGCTGGTCGCTCACGCGAAGTGAGAGAAGCATCGATGCGCTTATCGCTGGCCATAGTAAAGATATTGAGGGGCTCAAAAAAGAGCTTGCAGAGCACCGACTGCACGTCGCGCAAAGCTACGTCACTCAGACCGAGCTTTCGCGCACGATTGAGAACCTAGACAAAACGATCGCTCGGCTATCGGATGCAATTGGGCAAATGTCTCGTGATAGTAAAGAGTCATTTGCTGAGCTGCATCGCCGGATTGATGGCAAAGAAGATAAATAACCAAAAAGTTAGCAAACGAATTAACTGGCTTTCCCGGATGGTTCGCTACCTAAAGGTTAATAAATGAAAAACATTGTTTTACTTCTAGGTTTATTTTATTGCCTCATTAGTGAAGCACAAACGGTCAATAAACCTGTTTTATGTAGCAAGAAAGAAAACGTTGCAGCGGATCTCGAGAAATTTAAAGAGGTTCCGATCTGGACTTCACCAAGCCCCGCCGAGAAGTCTGAATACATTTTTTACGGAAATCGGGAAAGTGGTACCTGGTCGCTCGTTCAGATCACGGAAGGCGTCGGGTGCCTGGTTGCATATGGTGAGGCCGCAAAGGTAAAAGACGCACTATGAGGCTATACCCAAACTGGCGCGAGATCCTACGCAAGGCCTGGTCGATTCGGTTCGGGGTGCTTGCGACGATCTTTGCCTTGATGCAAGTTGTCGTGCCAATTTACGTTGACGAGCTGCCGAAGCATCTATTTGCGGTTTTAACCGGCGTGGCTACCGTCGGCGTGATTGTTTCTCGTTTGGTCTGGCAACAGGAGGTTTAAATGGGTACAAAGGTCAGAGTGGCGGCCGGCAGTATTGCCATCTCAGCCGCGGCGCTAATCGGGATCGCAGCTAATGAGGGCTACGTTGGCCAGACCTATAAAGACCTCGGTGGGGTTTTGACGATCGGCTTTGGCGAGACTAGCGGCGTCAAAGAAGGGCAGCGTACCGATCCAGTCAGGGCTTTGATTAAGCTCAACGAATCAGCAGAGGCGCACGCTCGCGGCATGGTTGCTTGTATTACCGCGCCGATCACCCAGAGCGAATACGACGCTTACTTGTCATTCACCTACAACCTTGGCGTCGGTTCATTTTGTCGGTACATCGCGCCAGTTCTCAACAAATTGGACTATGACGCCGCTTGCAAGAAAATCTTGCTGTTTGATCACGTTGGCACGACCAAGGTGCCGGGTCTGACTCGCAGAAGGCAAGAGGAGTACGCAAAATGCCAGTCTTGATGTTGCTGTCTAACCGATATGTTCAGCTGGCGCTGGTTGTCTTGGTCGCACTGGCGACACTTTGGGGCTACGGCCGGCACGAGCGCGGCCTTGGGTATGCAGAGGCTCAAAACGAATATACACAGCGTGCATTAGTCGCTACACAAGAGGCACGAAAGCGCGAGTTAACCCTACAAAATCAGTTACAAGAGGCACAAAATGAATCTTTACGCCATCAGGCTGCTCTTACTGTTGCCGCTGATCGTGCTCGTAATGAGCTTGATGGGCTGCGCGACGAGCTCACCGCCCTCAACAATCGACTGTCCAGCGCCACCGCTGACGCCCTCCGTCAGTTTGCCCGTACCGCAAACTCCGTACTCGCAGAGTGCGCAGACCGATATTCAAGGCTGGCGGCAAAGGCTGATCGGCACGCTAACGACGCCTTAATGTTGCAACGGGCTTGGCCTCGCTAAAAGCGGTAAAAATCTGTCCCATTGGGGTTTTTGAAAGCTAATGAAATCAGGCACTTAGCAATAGTGCATTCGTCAAAATATGGGACAGTTTTTTTGTACTAAGTATTTGATTTTTATATAATTTATAGGTCATAGAACGTCTGGCTACGAACCAGGGGGTCGTAGGTTCGAATCCTGCCGGGCGCACCAGTACAGCTAGTAAATACGCCACTCTTCTGGGTGGCGTGTTCATTTCTAAAACAGGGTTTGTCCCACAAATGGGCATCTGTCCCATAGAAATCGCTAAACTCGCTCTGGTTTGCGTCTGTAAACCCGTTGAGTCGTGCGAATATCAGCGTGCTGCAGCAAAGCTCGCGCCCTATCTAGACTCTCTGCATCACTGCCTACCTTGGCTCTCAAGTCGTGCTCGGTAAAGCGTTCTTTAATCTTTGTTTCGCTCATCACCCTTGCGACGAACCGGCTCCACATTGAATCCCAGCCGTGACTTTCGCCTGTTGCCTCGTCGATATAGCCATGGCCCTTACGGTTGCAGAACAAAAACGGGGAGAGTGCAGGGCGGGTACGCAGCGCAAGCGTCACGGCCTCTAGGCGCTCTGGCACCATAGCGTAGTCGTAGACGGTTGCACGCGTGCCGGTCTTGTGGCGGGTGACGTGGATACCATCCTCTTTCAAATGTTCGCCCTGGCGCAGTCTGAGCAAGTCTGAACGGGCAAGGCCAGTCACCAGCTTGAGGCGAATGTACGCCTGAATCATTAAAACGCTGCCTGATTTGCGGATTGGCTCTAGGTGCAGCATCTCCAAAACCTCCCAATCTTCAAGGTATCGAGTGCGCGGCGGCTCACCTTCAAGCCTGATTTGCCCCTTTGTGGGGTGGCGATCCATGTAACCCCACTCGACAGCTTTAGTAAATGCGTGGCTTAGCACCTCGATCTCGCGGTGCGCGGCGGTCTTGGCTCCGCGCTTGTCAACGTATAGGTAGACGTGGCGGGGCTTAAAGTCATTTAATCCCATATCGCCAAACACCGCAGTTAGCCGTTTAATGCTGCGAACATTCTCGGTTTGGCTTTTGGGTGCCTTGTTCGGCACGACTTCAAGCAGATAGCGCTCGAGCAGCTGGCGCACGTTGCTTGCTTTGTCTTGCGCATCGACTTTAGCCGACCAGACGCGGTATGCCTCAGGCAGGGTTGTCCCGAGCCGAAACATTGTTTTGCCATCCCAATGTGACTCAAGCCCCGGCGGCACGCGAAAATAATACGCACCGTGCTTTAACTGCCATCGAGCGGGCAGGCCTTTATTCTCTGCATTTCGTACACGAACCATTACATAGCGCCCCAATTAGGCTCAAATTCTTTTGTGGCCTTGCGATCTTCCCGCAGACCTAAAGACTGCTCAACATGCGCTTTAAGCACAACGACTGAGCCATCCGGCCTGACTTTATGCTCAATGCCCATAAATCGCAAGGCTTGGACTTGGCAAGCCTTTTGGCGGCGGCCGGTTAAGTCTTTTAGCTCGACGCCGGACAAAATCATTCTATTTGCCCTTTTAAACTAGCGTTTTCAAGGTGCTCAATAAAGTTAATTAACTGCCATCCGCTGATCATTTTTTTTCTTGTTTTTGCAGGCTCGCCCTTAATGATTTTTGGGTCAAGCTCAAAAAATGAAAGATTGCCCTCGTTTATATGCCGATTTATTTCGTTTGACCCCATTCCAATCAGCCCACTTAATTCTTTTAAATCGTAGCAAAGACTAAAGTTGACAACTTTTCCAGTTAAATTTAAGCGCGACTCATTTTTAGATTGTTCGGCTCGCAGACGCCTGTTTTCTCGAGCAATCTCGGCTGCGGTCTTTCTAAGTTGAATATTGCACTTTGGATTTTCGGATACCACGGCTCTTTTTTCTGCATCAAGTGCGTCGCGTCGCGTTGCAAATCGCTCAATTTTTACTGTGTCAACCTCTTGAAACCAATGGGCGTGATCTCGGTGCTGAGCAAGCCTTGAGGCATACGAAAGAGATACGCCAACGTATAACAGCGTATTGTGTTTATCAAAATGTCGGTAAAGTTCTGTCTTTTCAGCCCTCATCCGTTTGACTCCTCGAGCTTGGCTAACTGCTCCTCAAGTTCTTTGATTCGTTCGTGGTACGGCTGCAGCGTGTCCCAGTCCGGATAAAATTCGTTGGCAGGCTTTTGCTCAGGTTGTGCGAGTGTTTTTTCAATCACCAATTGCACCAAAGCATATGCAGCCTCGCCAACCACTACGATCCCGTTTTCGCGCATCAAATCGTCAATTTCGCTGCGTGTCATTTCTCACCCGCCATGCGCTCAGCAGCGCTCTTAATCCTTGCGTTAAACCACCGGCGTATGCAGTACGATCGCGCGACGCTAATGCCTGTGTACAAGCCCCCCATCACAAAGTTTTCAGAAAGCGTAATGTGAAATCCGAACAGCGGGAATATCAATAGGTTGGCAATAAAATTGATACCGAAGCCGATCAGCACGTTTATCAGCGCCTCGATGAAGCTACCTAATCGACTCTGACTCATAGATCGGCCTGCGTGTGATGCTTCGGATTTTTATCTAAGTGCTTATCGATCAGCACCCCAGAGGTATCGTTTAATCTGGCGTAAAAGGGCGTGCCTTTGGGTGGGCGATCATCTGTGACCATTGACTGCATTTGCGCATCTCTAAGCACCGTGAGGCAAGCGATAGCCTTGGTGATATGGCTCAGGCCTGACTCAGCGTCAACATCCTCGCCTTCCCACCACGCGAACAGGTGACGCATAAGCGCGTCGTAGTAAACCGATGCCCTGACGCCGGAAACGCGATAGTTGTATTTGCCGTATTTGACCGCGCCTTCAAGCATCGCAACGCCCAGCTCGGCAAGCACTGCTGGCGGGACCGTTGACATAGGCGCTTTCCTAACACCGATCGCGTCTTTCGGGTTTGTTTGCTTATCGTTCATTTTTCATCTGCTCATAAATCCGGCCGCACCAGAAGCCGAGCGCAAAGGGCAGCACAAACAGAGCGACCATTAGAAAGATTGTTGTTATTAGGTCGATCACAATTACCCCTTCATCCGATGTTGACGAATACCGAGCACTCCTGCCGGTAAAGCTTGCTCAGGCTCAATAAACTCGCTCTTGATCCCACCGGTCGCTTTTATGTAATCGACCTCGACTTTGGCCGTTTCGACCAGGACGCCAGCCACTTGTGCGATGGCTTTTGCCCGATCTACATCGAGCGGCTTCTCGCGATCACGCAGGTCGTTAAGCGTACCCATTAGCGCTGCGCGCAACTCTGCCATTGTGCTCATGCTGCCTCTCTCTGAATGCGGTTAACGTGTCTTGTGATCTGGCTTTTGATGATGACTAGATCGCCAAATTCTTTGCCCCTTGCATATGGCTGATGACGCCTGGCGTGTTCGGCCCGGGTGATGCACTCAACTTTGTCGATCGTTATCTCGTCGAGCTTGTTGGTTCTTGCGCCTGGACGAAATACGATCATCGAACCTTGAGGTACTTTGCCGTTGACCTCTTCCCAAACCAAGCGATGCACTGGGTGCCAGCGAACGTGATTTGCGCCTTTGTCGTTGTTAACCTTTAGATCAAGATAGCCTTCGCCGTTGATTCTGTAGCTGCCGATCGGCTTGGTGTTGTGCGGCATGGCGCCGGCCACAAAGCGCGTCTCTGCGCTGCGGCCGCCAGCGTCAAAGCTTTTACCCTTGTTCCAAGACCCTTGGCCTGACGCAAAGCGCGTCTGCTGGCCGATCTGTCCAGTCGTGCGGCCAGACTCGGCGCTTGCAAAAAACTCAGCTGACTTGCACAGTCCGAGCACCTTTGCTTTCGCATACACACTCGACAGGCTGGTGCCGATCAACTTCGCAACGTGGGCGCCTGTCGTGTGTGGGTAGTGCTGCCTAAGTTGGCGCAAACTTGTATCAGTCCAGATAAAGCGCTTCATGCTGCTTGTCTCCAGATGTTGTGCGACATTTTGATAAAGTCTTCGTTGGCACCCTCTGGGCGCTCGTGCTCATCTTTCTTTGGTTCAATCATCTCGCGATTAACAAAAAGCGAAGCGTCTTTATTTAAATATCGCGGATCTAGCTCAGTACCGTGCGTCACATAAGCCCACTCGCGATGCGCGGCCAGCTTGGTCTTCATCACCTGTCCGTTTGCGTGCAGCCCAGCAAGTCGGCGGCCGAGGTAGGCTCGAGTAAGCTTAAAGTGCGGCGTTAACTCAGGCATTCTGGCACCGCCCTTGCACAGCTCAATCAGCTGGGCATCGAGCTCTGAGCCATTGTTTCGATCAACGGCTTTTGACGGTGTTGGCTCTCTGCGCTGATCTTCGGGTAAAGTAAAAAAGACGCTACCTAATTGACCGGGCGTTTTCGACATAAGCCCGAGCCGCTGCAATTTCGACACTTGGTTGTAAACCGTACCGCTTGAATACTGCAGATGCTCGGTAAGTTGACGCAGAGTTTTACCTGTTTTGCAAAACGACAAAACCGTGCGGTAGCTTGCGGGTAATTTTTGGAAATCCACTTTAGTCTCCGTTTAAGTTGTGAGCCGCTTGCGTGAAGCAGCATTTAGACAATTCAGGATTAAAAACACCAACAGGCGGCTAAGACCTGATCGGCTCACATTCAAACGCCCTGATTCGCTTGGATATAAGCCCCGAGACTTGCACTCGGGCTGTGATTGCTCACTGGTACTGCTGGCTACTCGCTGCACTGTGCAAGCTGTTCTCAGCGTCTATCTAGAATGGCTGCAGGGCGCTACCCTAAGCAACAGCATTCGCTTTCGCCAGATCAAAATGGAATGTCCGAATCCATATCAGCCAAATTCGCAGCTGGCTGACGTTGGGCTTGTGGTTGCGCTGCAGGTGCCTGACGCTGTTGCGGAGCTGGCGCTTGCGAGCCTTCCTCGCGGCCACCAAGCAACTGCATTGAGTCGGCAATAACCTCGGTGGTGTACTGGTCGACACCTTCTTTGTTTTGCCATTTGCGAGTCTTCAAGCGACCTTCGACGTAGACGGGCTTCCCTTTCTTCAGGTACTCACCCGCGATCTCGGCTAGGCGGCCATAAAACACCACCTTGTGCCATTCGGTCTCCTCGCGCTTTTCGCCTGAGTTTTTATCCTTCCAGCTTGAGCTCGTCGCGATTGCGATGTTGCAGACTGCAGCACCGTCGGCGCTGAAACGGACTTCTGGGTCGCGGCCAAGATTGCCCAAAATGATTACTTTATTTACGCTAGCCATCTATGCTGCCTCGCTTTGGTTTTGATAATGATTAACTGCGTTGACGATCCAAGCTGTTGCCGTTTTTGCATCCACGGCATAGTCAAACGCGACCAGCGATGCAATCTCGCGCAGCGTTGGCGTAGGCTTTTCTGCATACTTTGCAGACACTGGCGGAGCGATTGGCCCTGACAAAGTCTTAGTATTTTGAACAATTGCTGGCTCAACTGGCGCGGCCTGAGCTGCTTGTGCTGCCAGTGCTGCTTGTGCCGCCTCGGCTTGCAGCTTTGCAGCTAACAGTGCCTCAGCCTGGGCTTTAGCGCGAGCCTCGGCCTGTAGCTTGGCTTCCAACAGTGCTGCGGCCTGAGCCTCAGCGCGAGCTTTAGCATCAGCCTCAATCTTCGCCACTCGAGCGAGCTCGGCGGCCAGGCGGTTTTCAATGATCGCCGAGAAGGTCTCATAGGATTGCAGCGCAAGCGTGGCCAGATCTGCAAAGAGGGCTTTTTGTCCTGGTGCTTGCTCGTTCAAAAAAGCTAAGTTTCTACGAACATTTGCGGCGAGTGAGTCAGCTTCGATCTTGCAGCGCGATACCTCAGTGTCTACAGAATCATTTAGGCTTGCGACTGTGCGTTTGTTTTTGGTAGCGGTATCAAAATTGCCGCGCACCTCGATCACGACAGGTTTGATCTCATGGTTTAGCGCATCCATGTGGCGGCAAAGCGCGACACGAGCTTTGGCAACAATTGAGGATTTAATCTCTTCCTTCTTTGACTTGACCAGCTTCTCTAGGGCGAGGCGCTTGACGCGCATCGAATCTTTGATATGGTCAATCGTGCGCATCAGCTCGTCAATGTCGAGCGTTTCTGCAAGTGCGTTTTTCTTGGCCAACTCAAGCGATTTCTCGGCACTGTCTAAAAACTTCACATTTTCTTCGGCGTTGGCAAAATCATCGTCTGTTTGTAGATCGGTCTTGATTTCAGCAACGTAGGCCTCAGCGGCCTCGCGGAAGCGCGGCAAGTTTGAAACTGATACTTCGCCCTTAATTGAAATCGCAAGCGCTGGCAAGGCTTTAACTGGCTCGGCCCTGGGCTTCTCTGCATGGACGATTGGCACGAAGTCGGCTAGATCGCGCTCAAACTGAGCCCAGCCTTGGATGATCCGAGAGATCCAGTCTGCGTCGGGCTTGACTACCATCATTGCAAAATTTTCGTCCGTACCATCAGAGCAAACAAAATACAGGCGGCTAGCGCCCGTGATGTACAAAGCTTGTTGACACTGAGGCTGGTACTCGTCTGGCAGCATTCCGGCCGCAATCGAATCAAATAACGCAAAATTAAATAACTTATGCTCAAAAGCGAAAGTCTCGGCAAGATCGATGCCGTCGCAGCTTACGGATAGCTTGCCTTTTGAATAAACAGCTGGGTATAGGTCTTCTTTTAGCCTTGACTCAAGGATCGCGCGAGCTGTGGCTTCGGCCGCATGACCTTTATCAAACAAACTTTGCGTAAATCCACTGACTTCGGGTGCAATGCCTGTTTTCTTTGCAGTCAGCAGCTCAGTGCGTGTCTGATACTTTGACAGACCAAGCATTGCGGCCGCCTCAGACGCGCCGAAGTGATTAGCGCGGAAATCGTGCCAGGACTGCGAGCCTTGGTCGAGGTGGCGTAAGATTTTTTCCATTTCGATTATTCCTCGTGGTTCCAAGAGTCAATCTCAACTAACTGATCCTCGGTTAAAAGTGTTTTGGTTGAAAGCATTGCGACCAGCTGCTTCGTGGTTTTCTTGCCTGACTTCACGATTTCGCGCCAAACGCTGCGGTTTTCGTCAAACTTTTCGGCTGAGCAAGTAGCTTTCTCTAGCCGAGCTGGCGCGACCTTAGGAGTTACTTCGCCGGTGCTTGCATCGATGGTGGTGGCCTCAACGATGTGCTCGGCTTCGTCCTGGTCATAAATACCAACAAATCCAAATGCCAAGCGCGCGCACTGGATCATTGCCTTGTGGCGCAGCATTCTTTTGGGGTGCGACTGCCACGGTCCTTTAATCTCATAACCGTCTTTTTTAAAGCCCGGCCGGTAGCACTCTGAGTGGTATTCAGTTACGCGCACTGGTCGCGTGCGGTCTTTGCGGTAAATCGTGCATGTGCATGATTCGTCGTTTTGCTCAAAATCCATGCCGTCGAATTGCGCATTTGAGTTAATGATCCTAGACCAGCCATCGAGCCCGACCACCGGCACAATTCCGTTTGCCTTGTCTGGGTATGCGTAAATTTCCTTCGTCCAAGGGTTGAGGCCGTATTGATTTGACACAATCATCAGCGCGGTCATCTGAGCGTCTGAGACGCCTTCTTTTGCTTTGAAGGCCGTGGCTTTAAGTGTTTCGATCAAGCCCTCACCGCTGCCCATATTGAGCTTGGCGGCTAAGGTTTGCGTCAGCGTTTGCAGTGCGTTACTCATTTATTCTCTCTCCGGTTCAAAACAGTTAAAGCAGCCAACGTCAAAACACTGGCGGCAATCTGCGTTATCAATTTGATCTTCAGCCTCAATGCGTGCGAGGCGTGTGTAAAAGCTGACTAGTGCGGTCTTAAAAATATTCGCAGCCTGGTCAAAGTGACCAACTCGCAGCGCGTCGCGCATATAGAGCAAAATTTGTATATCTTTTTCGGACAAATCAGCAGAGAAAAAACAGGCAAAGTTGTCATTGCTTAGCGGGTCAAACATTCCGGCGAGCAATTCGGCTGTTTTGCTGACAATTGCGGCTTGATATTTTCCGGCGGGGCGGTCATTCATTGCTTCTTCGATTGAGACGCGGCAGAGGCTCATGACGACCTCTCTTCCATCATTGCGTCAGCCAGCTCGTAAGACAGGCGTGCAATTGTGACGGGATGCTCTGGCAAGTCGGCGTTAGCAGCAACTAGGCCGAGCATGGCGTTGTTGGCAAAGTAATCGCGCAGAGTCATTCCCTCTGCCATATCTTCCGATCTTTTCCAAGTCGGGAATGCTGGTTGTTGATCGTCTTTCACAGACCCGCCTTTGCGCCCACGAAAAGCACGATTACGGCGATTGAAATAAAGAGGGCAACCAAGACCCATGCCATCGGAGGAATGCGCTCAGAGCCCGGCGCATACAGACCTTTGGCCTCGAGCCAGCTGCCGCGACGATATTTGCGCATGGGTAAGGCGCCAGTGCTTAAGGTGGACTGGCTGCGTGACCAGTTTTGCCCGGTGTAGCTTCCTTGTTTCAAATTATTCTCCTTACGCTGTTGTTATTGCAGCGATTCGAATAATTCTACATTTGTATTGCTACAATTGTCAAATTAAATTGTACATTTGTAATTATTTAAACCCTAATAGGGTTTACCTCATGTGTTGAGCTATTGAACCCATCCTAAAGCAAGACACAAAAAAACCTGCCGAAGCAGGTTGGTTTATTCCTTAAATTGCTAAAAAATCAGACTTCGCACTTTTTATCCATCATCAAAGCAGACAAATGGTCGCGACGATAATAGGCATTTTTAAGAGTGCCTGAAGCCTGTACATTTGTTCCGACCAGAGCAGGCCAGAAGAGTAAGGCCGAAGCCACGTTGGCGCTGTTTGCACCTTTGTCAGCTCTTGCGTTTTTGATTACTGCATTGATATTGTCAAACTCGACCTGCATCTGGTCGCAGGTCAAATGTCTATCCATTGGATTGACCGGTTGAATTGCTGGCGTTGTTGCGCACCCGGTCAGCGATATAGCAAGAGCGAAAACGAGCGTTGACTTATTCATCGGTAAACTTTACTGCGATGCCTGTGGCCTCAATGTAGCCCCAGGTTAGCAATCCGATACCGGAGTCGTATCTCACATTGATTACAGCGTCGGCGCCCATCTGTTTAGCTTTGGCTTTCAGCAGCTCATTGGCCATCTCTTCGGTTGGATCTGCATTAAAAATCGTGGTTTTCTTTATATCCACAGTGACCGGACCAATAGCTTTATATTTTTTGCCCTTTATATGCGATTCACTTAGAACAACATCGCGCGAGCTCAGCTGGTCAGCGTTTAGATTTTCGCTACTTCGGTAGGCACACCCTTGAATTGCAAATAAGAGTATTAGGGCGATATATTTCACTTTGTGCCTTGAAGGTGTAAGTTAGAAATCTTTGCTTTCCCATGCTTTTAGTACCCTGCCAAATATTTCAAAATCCATATCTTCGCTGATGACCCAAGAGTCGTATAACGGGTTATCGCTTTTTGCTGTTAGGCCTTGTCCGGGTATGCGCTGAAGTCTTTTAATAAAGCCTTCGCTGCCGATTCTAAAAAAGAATACTGCATCAAACTCTACAGTCTTCACACCCAAATCAACAATCAAAGGGTCGCCAGAGTTGTAGGTTGGCTTCATGCTGTCGCCAAAACCTGTCACAACGCATAGATTTTTATCTGAGGTATGGGCTGAAACATTTTTGTGCAACCATTCTTTTGTTACATGAATTTGATCAATCATTCCCGGTTGGTCATGCAGTACCAATCCCTTGCCCATTTGTCCGCCAGTGTTGAATTTATTTATGACAACAGTGTCGTTGTCTATTGGGCTAATTGGGTTGAGTGTATCTGAGATCGACGCAAGGGGAGAATATTCTTTAGTCTCGTCAAGTAATTGATCAACGGTTAAATTTAATCCGGATGCTATTGCTTGTGCGAATTTAGACGAGCTGCTACCTCTCCGTTCAAGAGCAGCGATACTTCCCCATGCAACACCGCTTCGCTTTTCTAGCTCTTCTAAAGTTAGCCCAGCCTTGTCGCGGTAGTGCTTGATTTGATTTCCAAGTGACATATGTTGATCTTACTACAAATGTTTAAAAGGATGAAGGGTTAACACCTATTTGACGATTGTTGTGACAATTGTTGCAAATTCAATAGAACGATGCGACAATTGTTGTTATGAATCCAATGCAAAAAGCCGTAGACGTCGCTGGTTCAGCGTCCAGCCTAGCCCGGCAGCTAGGAGTAACTCCCCAGGCGGTCATCTTTTGGAAGGATGGAGAAAGGCGTTTGCCGATCGACAAACTTGCCGAGATTGAACGGATAACAGGCGTAAGCAGAAAACTGTTTTGCCCTGATGACTGGCAAAAGATCTGGCCAGAGCTCGCACACAGAGCCTGGTAGATGAAAAGATATTTTGTTCTGGCTCACGAAACAGCACGCGCGCAAGCCTGCGAAGCCGTGATGCGTGCCGACCAGGGCGATATTGTCAAGATCTCCAAGGACGAGCGCAACCTTGGCCAAAACGCGTATTTGCACGCGGCCATCAGCGAGGTCGCTAAGAAGGTGCCTTGGGCTGGCCAGCTGCGCGACGTCGAGACTTGGAAGCGTTTATTAACCGCTGCCTGGTTGCGAGCTCGCGGCGAATCAATTGAATTTTTACCTGCCCTCGATGGCCACGGTGTTGATGTCGTGTTTCGTCACACGTCAAAACTCACTAAGCCGGAATTTTCAGAGTTGATTGAATACATCAATGCTTGGAAGGCCGAGCACCTTGCGGAGGCCGCATGATTGAGAAATCTCGCCCTCTGAGAAGCGAAAAGCATAGGCGGCTAGTCGCGTCAATGCCGTGCGGTCTTTGTGGCGCAGAGCCGCCTTCTCAGGCTGCGCATAGCAATTACGGCAAAGGAATGGGAATCAAGGCGTGCGACTCGCAGATTTTCCCGCTTTGCACGCGATGTCACTTTGATTTGGATCAGAGCGGAAAGTATCCGCGTGAGTGGCGCAGACGTCGAGAGCTTGGACTAGTCGAGCGCACGCGTGCGCAGCTGCAGATTTTCGGACACTGGACGGACGAGCTCGAAGAAGCCTATCAGCGTGCAGATAAATATAAGGGGGGAATATGCGAACAACAGTGACAGAAACGTCGCGAATGGCATTTCATTCGTTTTCAATACCTGAGCTACAGAGCCGAGAGCAAGAGGTGCTGGCGGCGATTAAAGAGGCCGGTAGACCATTAACACGCGAGCAGCTCGCAGCTGCGCTCGAATGGAAAGAATCTCAGGTTTGCGGCCGGGTCAATAGCCTGGTCACAAAAGGCGTGCTTGAAGAGTCAGGCACCGTCAAAACATCTTCAGGGCGCTCGGCCAAGCTCGTTGGGTTGCCAGTTGTTGATCAAAGGGGTTTATTCGATGGCCGGTGACTGGATCAAAATGCGGGGCAATCTTTGGGATGACCCGAGGATCGCAAAGATGTGTGACCTGACCGATCAAAGCGAGGCCGCGGTGGTCGGTGGCTTGTATTGGCTTTGGGCGGCAGCTGACCAGCACACAGAAGATGGCGTGATGCGCGGACTGTCAGTGGCTAGCATCAACAGAAAAACAGGAATCAAAGGGCTTGGCGAGGCGCTTATTGTGATTGGCTGGCTTGCCGACCACCCTGAAGGCGTGCGTATCGTCCACTTTGAAGAGCACAACGGATCATCTGCAAAGTCTCGCGCACAAACGGCTAAGCGTGTCGCTAATCACGAAAAGAATAAGACAACTAACGCAACACTAACGCAACCACCGTTAGTAAATACGCCAGAGTCCGTTAGTCGTGCGTTAGCTAGAGAAGAGAAAGAGAAAGAGAAGAATAAAGAAGAACTACTAACACACACCGAGAATAATTTAGTAATACCGACGCACGCGGGAGCCGTGTGTGTTTTGCTCAAGTCCAAAGGTTTTGGGTCTGTAAACCCTAGCCACCAAGGGCTGATCGACTTGCTAAACGCTGGCGCAACGATCGGGGTCTTTGACTCGGCAGCCGATACGGCCAAAGAAAAAAATAAAGATTTTGCCTACGTTCTCGGCATTGTGAAGCGGCAGATGAAAAGCTCGGCAGAGCTAGCTGCGCAGCCAAGGGCGTCGCCCATGCAGAACGAAACGAATTACCAGAAATCGGTGCGTGAGCGAGTAGCTGAGTTTGCGCCAGGCGTTGCAAAACAAAATATCGAGGTGCTCAATGTCATTGCCGCGTAACGTCGTAGACAGACTCTTTGATCGACTGATGGCCACTTACGGCCGCGCTTGGTTAAACCTGTGGGAAGGGCTGGATTCAAACGCCATTAAGACGGTCTGGTCGCATGAGCTGGGCGCCTATGCCGAGAGACTGAAATCGATTGCCTGGGCGCTGGAGAACCTGCCACCCAGGGCGCCCAACGTGGTCGAATTTAAAACGCTCTGCAGACAAGCCCCAATCGAGATCACGCGCCAGCTGCCACCGCCAATGGTTGACCCTAATCTGGTGGACGCAGAGATTGCCAAGATGGCAGCCGCAGCAATGAAGCCACCAGTCAACGAGCGCGGCCAGATCGATCACAAGCGCTGGGCTCGCAAGTTACAGACGGCACACAGCAATGGGATGCAGCTCAGCCTGGTGCAAGTCAAGGCATATCGAGATGCTTTGAGTCTAGCTGCATGAACCACAAACACGGTCCTGTATACGAGCTTGGCCGCTGCGCATTGTGTCGCGTCGCCAAGATCCGCGCATCGAGGCCGTGGCGAGCAAGACAGGATGCCGACATTACATTTATTAACTTTTATTACAACATCAGCGTCGAGCAAATCAAGCAAGAGCTGGCAACACTATGAGGCCTAAATGCTTACTGAAATGCTAATTGCTGCCGGTAAAGAATTGATGTTCAGAAGCGCGGAAGATGGCGCTGGGTCAACGTCGCACAAAGAAGCAATCGACAAGATCGACGAGATTAACGGGTTCATCCGAGCCTCAGACGTTCAAAAGTATTGGCAGCCTAACGATCCCGAGTACAAAAAGCTCATCTCGAAGTGGGCCGCTGATCGGGCAGTGCGTAAGGCTAAGCGTGCTGATTAGCTTTGCGACCCCTTGGCCCCCAAGCGTGAACCACTATTACGGATCTGGTGGCCGTGGCCGCAAGTTTATTAAGCCCGAGGGCATCGCGTTTAGGTTGGCAGTCAGGCAAACAGCTGAGCGTCACCAACTCAAAGCCGCACCGGGCAGGTTGACCCTATGGGTTGAGGCTTGGCCACCTGATCGTCGTGTCAGAGATGTCGACAATCTAGGCAAATCGTTGCTCGATGCCATCCAGTACGCGGGAATTGTCCAGAATGACGGACTTATTGATGATCTTAGGTTTGTCCGAATGCCGGTAGTCAAAAACGGTTTACTTAGAATTTTTATCTATCCGTTTAAACCGATTGATAGTCTGGAGAGCGCAATTGCCAAGGGTTAAAAAGCATCAATCGTCTACTTTCAAGGGTGAGAAGGCATTACCTCAACAGGCATTTAGCAATCGACCTTATGTTATGCCAAAGGATTTGAATGCGGCGTTGGCCAGATCCGCAAGCCAGCCTGAGCTAATTGCGGTCAGCTCGAACCTTCCGCCAAAACCGTTAGAGCTATGAGTCTTTTGGAGAAATGGATGATGGGCGACCCCGAGTTAGTGGCCATGCGACGCGAGGCCGAAGCACAGCGGGCGCACGCTCGATGCGGTGACTGTATCCACAAACGAGCCTATGACGACAGGCGAGAGGTGAAGTTTAAGTGTGCCTTCTCGCGTAAGACCTATGGCATCCGCTGCGAACTGTACCGACAAAACGAATTGCGATGGGAGAGCGACACCAAATGACAATGACTCAGGAAGTATCAGATCAGATCGAGGATTTGCTTGTTGTGTGGCATTGCTGGATGCAAGCGCAACGCCCGTACCTTGGCGCTCCCCGAGTAAGCCCAGGGTTTTCTCACGCTGACACGACAGACATATACGACGACGCCAGTGACCGAGACGATAAGATCAATAGGTATCAGGCCGAGCAGGTCAACGTGTGCCTGGACGAGTTGCGCTTTGAGTATCGTTTGATCATCAGTGCGCACGCAAAGAACAAAGCCGCCGGTGCTTCGGTGTTTCGCAATCCACGCCTACAGTACCTGAGCCCAGCCGCGAGACACGCTGCTTACTTAGAGGCCAAGGTTGCATTGTTGCCACACCTGATCAAAAGAGATTTGATCCGCACTGTTGACACGGTACATAAAGAAGATTCAAATCTAGATAAGGCGGGAGAGTTGCGTTCAAAAAATGCTTACATATCCTGACGGTAAGTCTTTAGACGGTCTTACAAAAATGCTGGGGGTTGGATTGCCGTCCAATTCCCCAGCGCCAACACAAGCCCATTGATTAAAAGTCAGTGGGCTTTTTGCTGTCTCCTTGGTTCGAGTCACTCCGAGCTTTGACCACCTGCAAACGGTGGTCTTTTTTATTCGTGCGATGAAGACGCTCAAGCCACAGATTAAGACGATCAACACCTCGCTGGTTAAGGCCGGTGGAGTGACCGAGCGCATCCGTGGCAATAGTCTGGTTGCAATCAAGCGCAAGTTTGAACGAGCGAACCCTAGGCTGTGCGCGACCTGTACTCGTCTAGGTCTGGTCGGCTACGGTGACGAGCTGGAGCACATCACACCGCTTTGGCAGGGAGGCTCTGAGAGCGATTCAAATCGTGAATGGATATGCACATCGCACCATAAAGCGAAGACCGCCACAGAGGCCGGACAGAGGGCAGGGTTCGGCATCTGAGGGGGGGGAGTGAAAGTATAAAAAGTCTGGCGGGAGTACAC
>JAUKPQ010030582.1:0-39125 GCA_032273045.1 Chloridella minuta | reverse complement strand
AACTCAATGGCTCTGGCACCCTGAGGTGTGGTCCATATCTTCCAGTCAGGATTGTTCTCTCTCCACTTGATGTAGTTATCTGTCCAAGTAGAGCCGTTCTTATACCACCACTCACCGTCCTCCTTGTTAGGATTCTCTTTCGTGGCTCGCCCTGCCCGTCTTGCAGTAGCGAAATCTAGTCCATCAATTTCCTTAACCCAGGCATTGTGCCAGTAAGGATTGATTGTCTCAGTGCTCAAGGTCATACACCTCCGCAGCCAAGTGAAATGCTCGTCCTCCTGCTGACCAGATGGATTGCTCCTCTGGCACTTGCATTAGCCTACCTAAGTAATACTGATAACCGCAACTCAAGTAGGTAGTGAATGCACTGTAACTGATATGTTCAGGTAGTGTGTATTCGCCTAACTTAATCAAGGTTTTCCTCAACGAAGTCAGTGAGGTCAGCAAGGTCTTTGCTCAACTCAGTGATTGCATCATCGAGTAGAACAATCATACTGTCTAGGTCTTCAAGCCAGTTGATGATTGCTCGGTTAGTTAGTTGCTCTGTCTTGCGTCGAGTCAGATAGTTAAACATTTTTCCTCCGTCTAGTTTGAATAGATAGTCCTCCTTCAGAGGACAGGAGGTGACTCAATGAAGGAGAACTATCTAATTATCAGTTGATATTATATTATAATAATATATATTATATAAGGGGCATAGCCCCTATATATTATCTATTATATGAAAATTATACACAGCCCTGACCCACAAATCCCTCGGCGACACGCCGATGAACTATACGAGAATGACAAAATGACCCCCACTCCTAGGCGAATACCTAGAGGTGAGGGTCAAAGTGTCTCTATCGGGCTGCTATGCCCTTAAAACGGGTGGATTAAGGCTATGCCTTACGTCCGAATTCAGGTGCTGACTTGTCTAGTGCCTTGAGGATTGGACCTACAAGACCTGCTACAAATGCTGAAGCCAATACCTTAGGGTCGTGCTGACCTGCTGTGTAGAGGGCGATGACTGCTGCCGCTGCTGCACGTAGGTATGACAATCCAACTTGCTTTGCTTTTTCTTTGTCGAACATAGGTCCTCCTTAGGACTTGAATACTGGCTTGCCAAAGCCAACGATATATACAGGCAGGGATTTCTTTAGGGTTGGTCCGTTCTTGACTTTGTATGCACGAATCTTCTTGCAGACCTGACCGCCATTGCGTTGGTCGCCCTTCTTGTCAGGGCTAGTGTTGCCCTCGAAGCAAGTTACAGTTCCGTCTCCGTTGTCTTTAACCACGATTCCAACGTGACTAATACGGTCAACACCATCATTGGGAAAATCGAAGAAAACAATATCCCCAGGAAGTGGAGTCGCTTCATCTACTTTTTCCCACTGCCCCTTCTTAATGAACGCAGTAGCGCCCGCCACTGTGCTGACCACATTAGGAATCTTAAGTCCCACTTCATTTGCACACCAATTCACGAATGAGCCACACCAAGGTAAGAAATTGAACTTGGTGTATGCGCCATACTTTGTTTCGTTATCCTTAGGTCCCTCGATAACTCCGAGTTCTCCTCTTGCTACTGTGATGAAGTCATTACGCTGACCCATATTATTCGCTCGCTTTCTTATCAACCTTGGCAAAGGCTGCGTTGATTTCTTCTGCTGATAGGTTGCCATCTGCTAGGAAGAAGCGGGCTAGGGCTTCAAGGACTCGTGCTGCGCCAAGTGCGCCAGCGAGAACTGCTGCCTGCCATACTTCGATACCTACTAGGGAACCAGCACCGATAACTCCTAGTGCTTCTGCCGCAATGACTGCGAGGATTCGCATCATTACATTCTTGAATGTATCCATTATTCGTCCTTTGGGTTACGTAATTTGAAGGTCACAATCCAGACTGCTAGTGATAGCAGGATGAAGTATCCGACTACATCCTTGGCTGAACCTTCGAGAACAACCCAGGCAATGAACATACCCAGGAGTGTCCAAGTTTGATTGAAGATATCTGATAGAAAGTTTCTCATTATGGTTTTCTCCTGTAGGCTGCGACAGCACCAGCGGTGGCTGCTGCTTGAGTGGCTATGTTTCCTGCAATCACCGCTGAGAGAACAATCTTTTCAGACTTCTCTCGTACCTCCGGTGACATATCCGCCCCTACTGAACCAAGTGCGCTAAGTACTGCGCCTGGGTCTGTAAATAATTCAGAGAGTAACTCTGCTGGATTCTGCAGCAATACGACTGCTACTGCTTCTTCCTGTGTTAAGATGACTCCATTGTCTAATGTGACTGTAGGAGGTTCGTATGCAATTTCAGGCTGAGAGTTTGGCGCAGGCTCTGCGCTTGGCTGAGGCGAAGGCTCAGGAGTTGGTTCGGGCTGTTCCGCAATCTCTGGCTCCTCAACTGGAGTCTCATTCGTTTCTTCTTCTACTGGAAGTTCAGAAGGTTCTTCGTCAGGCACTTGCTCTTCAACAACTGGCTGCTCTTCCAAAGGTGGCTCCTCTAATGGAACCTCCGGTTCTATCTCCTCAGGCAAAGGCTCAGGCTCTGGTTCAGGTAGAGGCTCGGGTTGAGGTTCTACCACCACAGGCACAGGTTGGGGAACTGGTTGAGGTTCCACTACAGGGACTGGAGTAGGCAATGGAGTTTCTATGGGGAACGTTGGCGTTTCTGACGGGATGGTTTGTGTGCTGGATTCAGATGTCACAGTCTCAGTCTCATCAGGCAGAACGACAGGAATCTGCGACTCGTTCGTGGCAGTCTGACTATCATCAACTATGGTTGGGGTATCAAGAACTGGAAGAACGATTGGCTCAGTCGCAGTCGGAGAATCAACGATTGAAGTTGAAGTATCCACCACAGTATGAGTATCAGTGGGAGCATCGACAACCGTAATCACTGCAGGCATAGTGCTAAACACTGATGCTGGCAATACCGCCCAGTCTTGGTCTGCTATCTGCCAACGTAGTTGGACTACTGCTCCTCCACCGTTCTCGTAATACCATACGGTAAAGGGAAGTGATTGGTTAGGAACTAATTGGTACGGATACACATCACCGACTGCACCCTTGTCATACCATTCATTGATAACGGTTACACCGTCAATGATTACGATACACCCATCATCTGCTAGACACTGCAGGTTTGCGACACCTGATTCATTTGCAGTTAGATAGCCTTCATACTTAACAACGAAGTCATCGTATGGGACACCAGCGATAGGGTTGCTATCAAAGTCATAATCAACTACTGGTGCTATGAAACTAGCAACTACATTGGTAGTCGGTGGGATAGGTGGAGCATCATTGAACTGATTGTCTGGAGTCTGGTTATCCCAGATAGTCACTTGCAATCCGCTACTAGCCTGTGCTTGGACAGGTAGTAGCATAGAAGTTCCTGCTATAAGGAAAAGTACGGCTAGTTTATTTACTCTCTTTTTGACAGAGGAGTAGGTAAATCTGGTCGACGCGTTGTTCAACTCGGTCCAATCGTTCGGTGTTGATATTAACTGCGTCCCTCATACTGCCCCCACCATTTGGTTTAAGTTCAGCCAAATAGTGTTTGACTAGCCAGCGTATAGCGCCAGCCAATCCAACGGTTAGAGTCATTATGGCTACGGCAAAGCCAGCCCATTCTGCTGCTGTCATTACACGGTCCTAATTGTTATGAGTATTACACCACCGTAACCATCAAAGCGCTTATCAGGTGGAGTCATTCGAGTGAATTTAATTTCTTCGATAACTGCCTGGCGAGATTCCCTAGTGTCAAGGTCCTGCCAAGTTACTACGTCTCCGCCTGCTTCTAGGTCTTCTAGTGTGCGGAGTTTGTCAAATGCTCTACCTTCATAACCATTAAGTCCGTTGTATTTATCTGTCTCAGTGTCGTAGCAATAGACAGGGAACTGAATGATTCGCTGGCGTGGGGTTGCAATGGTTGCCTTAGCCTGATAGCCCTTAAAGATAGGACCTTGGGAAGCAGTGGTGCCATCACGATTAAGGATAAACTTATACGCTACATATTCCTGCGCCGTGGCAGGAGAAGATGTTGTTACTTCAATTGGTGTAACTGTTGCATCGTATGAAATATGGTCATACTCAACGCCATCTTTATCTATAGTTTCAAGAGTCATAGAACCCTTAGAGAAGTCGCCACGCGCAAGTAAGCGCTTAAAGTTCTTTGGCTCAAGAGTTCCAAAGCGGATGTTACCTGTTGTGATGTAGCCGCTAGGCATAAGTTCAGTTGCGTGTTCAATGTAGATAGCACCTGGAGACTGAGCACGGGCATCAGAACTGGAGACTGCAGTAGATGATACGTTTGTACCAGTTAGTGCATACGTAAATGTAGTTGTAGTCGGTACGCCAGTGACTGTAAATGGTTCATACGGGCTTGCTTCACCGCTGTTAAAGACAGAACCTGATACTGCTGCTACACCTTCGACCCACACCAAATCACCGACGGCTAGACCGTGGGCTGTTGATGTAGTCAGTGTTACAACGCTAGATGTCTTAGCCTTATTGACAATCAATGTTCCCTTGGTTATACCCTGGGATGTGAATGCCAACTGGTCAGTGCCATCAAGGAATGCACAGGCTGTAGTGTGACGACCTGTTACTCCACCATAATAAATATCATTTGCCCAAGCAAAGCGCAGTGGCTCAAGTTCATTGTTGAGGTCCATACGGATTACACCTGGGTTGCCACTGACAGATGTAGCACACCATACATAGTGGTCACGTGCTGCGAAGTCATAGCAAGGCTGTGATGATTCTACAATCAGAGGACCGTAGGTAAGTGAGCCATCAGTATCTGATACCGAGGCAGCACGAACGCCCTTGTTTGTGCCAATCATTACATAACCAAGGTAGTAGTAAATCTTATGGACAATCTCACCGACTGGTAGTTCGGCTGCGATTACTGCACCACCAGTTAAGGTAGGCATCGCGCCAGTAGTAGTCAGTGTGAATTTGTGAATGGTTGATTGAATACCATTGTATCCTGATACATAGATAGCAGAGCCGGAGGCTGTGATAGATGTATATACAAAACTAGATGCTGGGTGGGTATATGCTGCAGTCGGCATAGCACTAGCAGATGAGGAGAACTCATAGACTTTGTTATCTGCACACAATACGATACGCTCTTTGACGTACTCCATTACCGCATTAGAGATTGAACCAATCTCATCGAACATAAATGTTCCAGAAGTGGTGTAGTCAAGAGTAAGTGCCTTCTTATACACAGTCTTCTTGGTTGCGGTATTGGTAATCCAGAATGCAGTACTTCCATCATCGCAGATTCCATAGACTGGCTTATCTGTTCCAGCGTTGTAGTTAATGAAGTGTGTTTCATCCCCATTGGCATCAATCTTATCTACGTCATACCCATCGTGGAGTAGAACTCCCTTGCTGCCATTCCATTCAATGGAACGAAGTTCCTGGAATCTGCGTCCTGTGGTACGCAGTGACTCAGTTGTAATATGCCCTGGAGTACAAGATGAAAGAAGAGTTGCCTGTCCCTTAGTCCAAACATCTACGCCCTTAGAGTCAGCAAAGCGGTAGTGTCCGTTCTCATCAGTAGTTGCAGGGTCAAAGAACTTGATACCTGAACCTGAGTGGAATGACATCTGGCTACGTAGCCACCAACCAGTCAGCGATTGCTCACCCGGTTCTGCTCCATTGTCAAACTGGTCCTTACGGAAAGGTGCAGTCTGACGAATGTATGGGCGAGAGTCACTGATGGCATAGATAAATGGGATGCCGCCAACGGCGACGTTATATGCTACATCAGTATTCTGCCATACAGATGTAGATGAAACTACACCAATATCTACGGCAATCGCACGCGTGGCTCTGCCGTCGGTTATATCTCTGCCCGCCAAGGGACACCTCCACTACATAGGGAATTAAAGAACGATTGTTGCTGCTTCTTCTTCTGTCAAACGCTGACCTGCTACCAACTTAGCCTTAGCACTAGCCTTGAGTGCATCGAGTGCTGCCTTAGCAGCAGCCTCTTCTTCTTCACGAGTTGCTGCTTCAATTCCTGCAACTTCACGCTCATTGATTTCTTCTGGAGTCAATTCGATGTACTCTTCTTTGCCGGTAGATAAATCCACCACCAACTTCATTGGCTTAGTTGTCATAGTTATTTACTTCCCAATCTGTTATCTCTTCATTCCAGTGATACATAAGTCCATCAGTTGGATACTTAACTGGTGCAACCCATTGTGCTGCGCGAGTTAGAATCCAAGATGGGAAAGGCTGAGGTGCTACGAACCAGTCTTCAACTGGGTCATAGGTATAGCCAATGCCTGCATAGTTCATACGTATGCGGTTGTTGTAACTTGTCTGAATCCAACGTCCGCCTAGACCAAGTTCATCACGAAGGTATTCTTCGCCACGATACTCTTGGTCATCAGGTACAACGAGGACACGAGTTACGATATTGTTCTCATCTACTTCTGCAAAGTGTGCCATTGTTTCTCCTTATACCGCGTATCTAATAATAATAATTCCTGAACCACCTGCAACGCCAGCAACTCCATCGCTACCTCCGCCTCCACCGCCAGTTCCAGCAGTTCCAGCCACGCCAGCACCATCACTAGCATTGCCGTTTCCGCCACCGCCGTTGCCACCGACTCCTAATGTATAGCCATTTGAGCCAGCGAGGTTTGCTGCACCACCACCGCCACCTGCGTAGTAATATGTGCCAGATACGTTTTGACCTGTTCCTGTTGCGGAACCCCAAGAGGAATAAGCAGATGAGCCAGTTCCACCAGCGCCACCAGTTCCAGGATTATTAGATGAAGAGTCTCCACCTACGCCACCTGCACCGCCACCACCACCACCGTTGTATGGACCACCCCAATATCCAGAACCTCCAGCGTAACCTTGACCAGAGGTAGCAGTACCTCCAGCAAGACGACCGTATGGAGAACCTACGGTATATCCAGCAGAACCGCCACCAGAACCGCCATTTCCTGGAGGATTTCCACCTGCACCACCGCCAACAGATGCTGTCAAAGAAGCAAATTGCGAACTACCACCTTGAGTTGCTGCTGCTCCGCCTGCTCCAACCGTAGCACTGTATGTAGTTCCAGATAGCAATGCTTGTCCTGTAAAACCAAGCAAGCCACCCGCACCACCACCAGCACTGCCAGAACCACCGCCTCCTGCAACTTGGAGAATATCAGCAGTCAGATTTAACTGTGGTTTGAATGTTCCAGATGTAAGGAATGCGTGATACCAGTATGTGCCATCAGTCTTGATGATGTCTCCACCGTCAGCCTTTGGGGCTACAGTAGGGATGGTATTAACATCCGCTATGCCGTATAGTGAGAAGGTACTATTAGCAAGGAAAGAGTAACCACTTTCAGGAATGAAAGTAAGTGATGTGATTGCAGAGTTACTAGACCACAACCCTGCGCTCATTGTCATATATGCAGTAGCAGCATTGGTTTCCATTACGCCATCGCTACTAAAGGACTTAAAAGTAGAACCCCTATAATTAGGTATGTATATATCACCATTACTAAATGTGTTTGAAGTAGCGCCATCACCGTCTGCCTCAAAAGCATATAGCAAAGTTGCACTGTTATAAGAAGCAGCAGTAGAACCAGTACCCGCAAGGCGCCTACTGCTTAAGTTCGTGGTCAAGCCATTTGGCTGAATCAAAATATTATTTGACGGCGCACTGTGCGAAGTTCTTGCACTAATTGAAATCTTCAAATCAGTGTAACCAGTTTGAGGAATTGAGTCAAAGGTGACAGAAGAAGCAGATGCATTCAAAGTGATACGTCGCAATAGGACGTGATTTGCTGTAGCCATTTACTTCTCCTTATGCCAAGTATCTAACGATTACAATGCCAGAGCCGCCGCTTTTATTCGTTCCAGCGCCGCCACCGGTATTAATTGCTCCATCTGAGTCGCCGTTACCACCGCCTCCGTATCCGCCAGGTCCTCCGTAGTGACCTCCACCACCTCCGGCAAAGTAGACTGTTCCTGAAACGTTTTGACCGCTATTAGTTGCAAGACCCCAAGAGGAGTATGCAGATGAACCAATACCACCACCACCATTTGACTGTGGGTATCCAGTAGCCTGACCAACACCATTTTGACCAGCACCGCCAGCACCACCTCCACCGCCGCCTTGTGGGTCAGACTGTGAGATGTTTGGAGCAGCACTACCACCGGCGTAACCTTGACCTGAAGTTGCAGAACCTCCTGCACCGCCAAAGGCACCACCGCCGCCACCAGAACCGCCAGTTCCTCCAGTGCCACCAGTACTAGGAGTAGATATATATACTCCACCAAAGCCGCCACCCTTTACAAGAGTGAGTGCTCCAAATTGTGAGTCTCCTCCATTGGATGCAGTGGAACTGCCAGTTGCGCCACCGTTGCCAACAGTTACGGTGTAGCCAGTTGCAGTAAGTGATTGACTAGTAAAACCTAACAAACCACCTGCTCCGCCTCCGCCGCCTTGACCATATTGCGTGGCGCCGCCTCCACCTGCTACTACCAATATATCTGCAGTCAGTGATGTTGTTGGAGTGAAGGTTCCATTGCTTGTAAATTTGTGATAAACATACCCATCAGCACCATAATAAATTGTTCCGCCTGTGGCTTTAACTGTCGAAGGTGTGGCTGATGCAATTCCATACAAGGTGAAGGTTGAACCAACTGGAAAATTTGTAGATACTGCATTAACTGCAATAGTGCTAACTGCAGCAGTGCTACGCCATAGTCCAACAAGAGCAGCAACAAATTCACCCGAATTTGAAACACGGGTTAAAGAAGTTTTGAAGGTTGTTGAGTTGGAATAATTTTGTAATTGAATTGTGTAGGTAACAGGGTTTAGAGTACTTGCACCCCAAGAAACCAATGCGTTTGTATTAGATACGCGGTCAGACGTTGCAGTTGTACCGTTTCCATAGAGGCGTGTTGTTGAATAATTGTTTGCAGTATCTCCGTTAAGTTGAATGCTTAATGACCCTCCGCTTGGAAGTGTCTGCACTTGAGCAACAATCATCAAATCTGTATATCCACTAGGAACGCTTGTAAAAGTTATTCCGGCAGAAGAAGACCCAGTAATTGTCCTGGTATCAAGTGCGACATATGTATTAGTTGCCATATTATTTTACTCCGTAAAGGGCAAAGGAAGAGTATTGGTTAAATTGAGTTCCGAGTTGAGGATAAAAAGTTAATGACGTAATAGCGCTGGTGTTTAACCACAAACCAGAAACAAGCGCTATCACTCCGCCATAACCACTTACTGTTCCATTGACGTCTAGACCATTTAGCGAACGTGTTACTTTGTTTTTAGAAGTATTGGCGTAATCGAGGATATCAAGAACGGTTGCAGAAAATGCACCAGACGAAGCGTTTGTTCCTGGCTGTCCAATACTCAATGAAGAATCAGCCCCGCTATCGCCTGCGCCAACTCCGCCACCATCTCCTTGTAAATAATGCCAGCGATAGTTTGTACCAGTATCTCCATTGATACGCATACGCAATCCATCAATAGGGTATGTAGCGCGATTTCCTTGCGTAAATCCGCGCAATTGAAGATGCTTATACCCAGCAGGAATTCCAGAAAACGTTACAGATGCTACACCTCCAGATGGGACGGTCACTGTAGCCAGTGCATCCATTGCACCGTTAGGTGCCCAAAGATGACCAGAGATTTGAGAGGCGTATATGCCAATATTGTTCTGGGTCATTAAACGATATCTCCAATGACGTACCAGATATTTGCTGATACTTTTTTCAATGTCATAGCAGAGTATTGGGTGCGGCTCTTAGGTGCTGCAGCCGTTGCGCCAGTAGACATAACTGTAGTCGTTCCTGAGTTTGCTGCCTGAACAGTCAATTGTCCTGCACCGCTTACAATAATATCAATGCTTGTTCCATCTGGAAACGCTACTGAAGCATCAGTTGGAATTGAGAATGTCTTGGCAGAACTGTTGCTTGCAATAATATACTTGCTCTGGTCTGATAGTACAAATGTATATGTAGTGCCAGATGCGACAAGTCCTGCTTGGTTAATCTTAGGGTCAGATAGTGTAGGAGATGTACCAAACACTAAAGAGCCAGAGCCTGTCTCATCGGAGATGACACCTGCAAGTTCAGATGAAGATGTCGCAGCGTGTACGCTTAACTTATCTGTAGTAACTACCAGTGTCTTAGATGATGGGATAGTTGTGCCGTTGATAGATGTAGCAGTTGCTACACCTAGTACTGGAGTAGTAAGAGTAGGTGTGTTCTGGACTACAAATGTAGAGCCAGTGCCTGTCTGAGATGCAATGCTAGTTGCAGAACCAACAGATGTGATAGGACCAGTCAGGTTGCTAGGTGCAACTGTTACTGTATCAATGTAGCCCTTAGTTGCAGCATCAGTAGATACAGTAGGTGTAGCCAATCCTGTAATCTTATTGTTGCCCATAGCAAGAGCACCGCTCATTGTTGAGCCAGTCTTGAGGACTACGGTGTCTGCAAAGTTTGCTGTGTCGTTAAGAGCAGCAGCAATCTCATTGAGTGTATCAAGTGTGCTAGGAGCGCCATCAATAAGGTTTGAGATAGAAGTATCTACATACGCTTTAGTTGATGCATCAGTGCTATCTGTAGGTATTCCAAGGTTGGTTAACTTATAGCCACCATTTGATACATCTGCAGTTGGATTAGCAATCTTGGTACGTGCAATAGCAGCAGATGCATTGATGTCGGCATTTACAATAGTACCATCGGCAATCATAGCACTTGTTACTGTGCCCGAATCGGCTGCAGTGATAGCAGTTCCTGCAATCTTAGTCTTATCAATTGCTGCAGCGGTATTGATGTCAGCATTGACGATAGCATCGTTAGCGATATCAGCAGAGACGATTGCTCCAGTCAGAGCCAACTTGCTGTAAGCAATAGCAGCCGAGGCTGAGATGTCACCATTGACAATAGTGGCATCAGCAATCATCGCAGATGTAATACCAGAGATAGTATTAGAGCCAGCAACAATAGTCTTGTTGGTCAGGGTCTGAGTATCTGTAGTACCTACTACTGTGCCGGTTAGTCCGTGGACTGCAGCACTTGCTTCGATGTGAGTATTAGATTCGCGGTAGTCGCGACCGATACCCATATGGCGAACGACTGCACCCGCTGAGTGCTCCTGTGCAGATGAGCCATCAACACCACGAGTTAAGGTAAGGCTATTACTCGATGTGGCTGTGACATCTACAATTTCTTCAAGCGCTGTATCTGGGTCAAGAACCACAGTAAATGTTTCTCCAGCGGAGATTGTGATACCGCCAAGGAGTGCAGATGCTGATACAACTGTCGCGCTAGTTGCACCTGATGTAAGTGTTCCAGTCAGAGTCGTTTGCTGGGAACGTGAGGAATATTTACGTGTTGTCATTGCGCTTCCTTATCGGCGGTTGAAACGGATACGAGGTGGGTAGTTCTTCTTCTGTGCCTTAGTCTCTTCAGAAAGACGCTGTTGGTACAGTGCATAGAGTTGCTTTGTTGCTGATTGGCTTGCGCCGTATGGTCGCTTAGAGTCAGTCTCATCCGCCTGGGGACTGGTCTGTGCGGCACGTGCTGGGTCAAGGAATGAGAGCAGTCGATAGGCTGCGCCTAGAACTACTACATCCTTTGTAGATTGTGGTAGCCCTGTCTGAGTTGCATAATCCTGAGTGTTGGCTGTAAATGCAACAGGGTCTGTGGCATACATAATCTTGACAGTGCGACCTGGTTGAGGTAACTTGTTCAGTGTGATTGTCTGCACCTGGTCAGTTGATTCATATCCGTATGCAGCAGGGTTAGCAATTGGGTCAAGGGAGTATGAGTTAATCTCTTCCCAATCCTTAGATGGACCGATTGTTTCGTAAGAGATACGCAAGATATCTTTGATGTTCAAGTTAGCAAATGCGTATGTGTATTGCGCTGCTGTGAATGTAAAGGTAGTTGTCTTGACTGCAAAGATGTTTGAACCAAGACCTGCGATAGTATCGTTGATTGCATTCTTAATTGAATAGCGTGGGAAGGTTGGAGAGATGACCACCTTCTTGTCAGCGAGGTGAGTGTCTGGAGTTGTACCGTAGTAGCCACGTCCGTAAGGGGCGACAGTTGCTGTGTTGGCAACGCGGTCAAATGAATCAACCCAAAGCATCTCCTCATCGATTTCGATTACGCCTTTGCCTACGTTATCTGTTGAGCCAAGGCTCAAGATAAGTGGAGACGCTGAAGAGGAAGTCGTTGTGGTAACAGCAGTCCGAAGATAGGTAGTTCTATCCTGTTGGAATGTGTAACCAGCAAGACTGACCTGTACTTCGTCAATCAGATTGCTTAGGGTAGTTGTCATTACTTCCTCTTTCCTCCATACATTGCATTGTAATAATGCACATCGAATGAGAATCTCTTCATATGTGGAGCGAGCACTGATGTGTCACACCATAGTGGGATATTTGCTTTAGCGCATAGAGCGAAGAAATAAATATCCTCACCAATGAATGTATCTCCCTTGCCTTGTTCGGCAAAGAGTCGGACATCTCCGTGTTCTTTGCGCAGTATCTCAACTACGCTACGGTGCATCAGGATGTATCCCATACCTGCTGCGCCTACCTGCATAAACTTATTTTGTGGGAGTGGATGAACCTTGACAATGCCAATGGTTCCATCTTCCTTTTCTGCAAAGTTAAAGACTGTAGGACGTGGGTCCATCAGAGGTAACTCAGGTTCATTGGATGTAAAATAAACTCCCGTAACCATAGGGCGCAGGTCACGGTCCTTGTGGTTCCAGAGTTTCATAAAGCCTTCAACATCAATGACTACATCTGAATCAACCCAGAGCAACCACTCGTAATCAGTGCTGTCGTACCAGTGAGTAATAACCATCTCTCGCTGACGTGCAATCTGATTGCCGTTACTACGCAATGCTGTACCAAATGTGATACCAGACTTTAAGGTCACATCACATACGCCTTGCATAAACTTGCCATCTACGTTACCGTTATCGCACCAGGCGATAGCCACGCTCTCTTGCATTTGTCCCCTGCTTTCTTACCACTTAACTTTGTTAGCCCAATATGCTGCACTCATCTTGCCCTTGGCAATGTTCTTTGCGTGACGTGCCTTAAAGGATGCCTGGCGTGCAGTAGGTTGTCTATCCCCTGTCACACCCTGCTGACCAAAGCGAATAGTTTTGACTTTATCTCCATCCTTTGCCACAACAACGTGTGACTTAGTAGGGTGACTTGGTGTACGCTTTGGCTTGTTAAAGCCTGCTACTCCTGCTCGCTTTAGTCTAGGGTCAATCATTTCTTCTTTGCCTTACCTGCCTGTGATAGGGCAATCGCAATTGCCTGCTTCTTTGACTTAACAACCTTAGCCTTCTTTGGACCCTTAGGGTCAATGCCTGCGTGAAGTGTGCCACGCTTGAACTCGCCCATAACCTTGGCGACTTTTGCGTTTGGCTTCTTCATTACTTCTTCTTGCCCATCTTCTTTGCAACAGCCTTCTTGACTACAGCCTTCTTAACCATCTTCTTGCCGTATTCCATCTTGCGTTCCATCTTGCCTTCAGACTTCTCGTGCATCTTCTTAGCCATTGGTGACTTGTACATTTCGCCCTTTGCTGACATTATGCTTTCTCCACTTCCTTGATTGTTGCTGCCATTGTTTTTGTTACCTTATCCGCTCTCGGCATTGTGCCTCCATCGTAGGCTTTACCAAGAGTTTCGCTTGCCTTATATGCTGCTTCTATCTGGACTGGGTGGGTGCCATTCGGTTGAATGCCATCTGCCTTAGCCTGCTGGTAGAACTTGAGTCTAGTATTCCAGGACTTGTCAGATACATCACGCCCAGCGTCTCCTGTATTTAGTTGGAGTCCTCGGGCTTTGCATCCGAAGCAGTCATCGTCACAGTTGCTGTGGTCGATTGAGATGTCATCTTCGTCTTTGAAAGGTTTATCACTTGTCGCGTCGCAGAGCACGCATCCCCATAGTGCCGCCATAAAATTGTGGTCACTGTCGAAACCCCATTCAAGTACCTTGGTAATGTGACTGCATTCCATATTGTCCCCTAGATTGCTGTGAAGTTGTCTGTCGTAATTCCGATTCCTGCATTGACGAGTCCCTCTCGGGTAGCCTCGCTGACCTCGTGCTTATGCCCACCAAGCCAGTACTCATCTACTGTCTCTAGTTCATCTTGTGAGAACCAGCGACCTGTACGATAAGTCGTACCAGTGCGAATCACAGTGATGCCCCTGTCGAGTGTCCAGAATTGGAACAGTCGGTGAGTTGCCTCTGGTGCCTCTTCAACCGTAGGTGGTGAGAAGATATAAGTTGTCATTGTTCTCCTTAATGAACTTACTGATGAGTAGGGGTTTCCCCCTACCCACCCGTCAATCAATTAAGCGATTGATGAACCTGACTCGATGCGATAGAGAGCCTCTTCGCGGTAGCGAGCAAAGCCGAGTACGCCGTACCATCCGATTGGACGGAAGCGCATCAACTTGTCGGTAACTGGACCGACGATTGTGTGTGGTTCTTCTGCTACTGCCTCAGCAATTGCCTGCTTTCCAGCGAGGATTGTGCGGTAGACCTTTGCAGATGAAGCGCCGTCTGTAGCCTTGTACATACGTGGTGACTCAACGAAGAATGCACCCTTGTACTGACCAACTTCGCCTGTCCAGATACGGTCCTGTGAGATACCGTAAGCGTTAGGGATAACCCATCCTGCTGAACCTGCTTCGAGCATAAGGTCGTGTGCTACGTCTGGGTGGATACCAGCCCAGAAAGACTGACCGCGCATACCTGATGCCTTGTTACCACGCAACTTAGCAACTGCCTTAGCGATGTTCGCTGTTGAGAGTGTTGCTGCTGCTGTGATTGTTGCAGTTGATGTTGCTGTTGAACCTGAGTAGATAACGTTTGAACCAGCGCGAAGTGTTGTCATCGCGAGTTCATCGATTGAGTCTGCCTGGTTACGAGCAATAAGTGTCACGATGTCTGGGTCGACGTCTGTGAGTGAGAACAACTTCAACGCCTTGGTTGTTGTTGTAGCGTTACCGAACTCCTGCATTGTGATTGTCACAGTTGTAGGTGTTGCGACTGTAACTCCGTCGATATCTGTTGTCTCTCCGAGAGCAGATGTAACGAGGTTAAGGTCAGCGTAGCGCTGAAGAACAACAACGTTACCGTTGTTTGTTGGTGATACTGGGCGCTTGTCCGCTACTGCGCGAATGAGTGGCTCATCGCGAAGAGCAAATTCAATTGCCTTGTCGTAAGCCTTCTGGACTAAGCCAGCGCCGCCTGCTGTTCCGCCGAGTGAGGCGGTATCTGTAGATGTATAATTAGTTGCCAATTTGGCACCTCCGAATAGGTTAGATTAACTATGATTGATGTGCTGAGTACAAGATGGCATTGAGTTCTTCCTGATTTTGAGCGTGCTCAATTCGGTACTCAAGGTCTTGTGCTCGGTCGGGTGAAACTGCACCCTGCGTTAATGCATCCTGTGCAACGATTGCACGACGGTCTGCATCTGAAACTGCAGGTGTGACTTCGGCTGGAGTAAATCCAAGGAGGTCTCCGTTTTCGTTGAGCCAAGTATTGATTGACTCTTCGCTAACTTCGTCCAAATCCTTTAGGATAAGTCGTGCAGCCTTCGTATTTACACCCTGCTTTTCTAGGACTTCTTTGACGGTACGTTCACTCTGAGCCTTCTCTAGAGTTGCAAGTTTCTCAGTGAGTTCCTTGATACGTGCTTCGTCTGCTTTCTTTGCTTTACGCAGGTCACGAATGCCCTTTGTATCTGCATCGATTGGAGACACCGCAGTGTCTAGGTCGTCGTCTTCTTCATCCCAGTAGTTGTTGCTCATAGCAACCACCCTTCTATTTGTAGTTAGTTCGCAAGCCACAGTTGCTGCTCGGGGAAGCAGGCTGGCTCTTGCTACCAGGCTATTACGCTGACGGGGCTGGTGGGTCCGTTCAGGATTCTATTTTTAGATTGAGCCTTGTGCTCTATCTCTTGATGCCAAGCGTCCAGCACGTCCAGCAAAGCGACCGATTTCTTCGCCTACTACCAGTTGCTCTTCAGCAACAGCACGTGCCTTCTTCTTGAATCTTGATTCTTCAAGTATCGCCTGAGCGTTACTTGCTTCAACGTTCTTTCCGGTACGCATCTCAAGTAACTTCTCATATGTAGGAAGTCCTTGTGCGATGCCTGAATATCCAGCCTGCGCTTGCGCTGCTGTAACACCGAATGCTTCAAGGTCAGATGCCTTGGCAAGTGATGTCTCAAGACCCTGCTGGAGCGCTGCTCCACCAATCTCTGCCACAGTAATCTTCTTCTGAAGTAGTGGAACCTGAGTCACTGGGTCAAGCATTGCTGCTACTACATCGCCATCAGTTACAGTTCCATAGAACTTATTGAATGCATTCTTAACCTCAGGGTTACCCTTATATACTTTGTATGCAAGGTCAATGCGGCTAGATACATCCTCTGCATCCATATTGTTACCGATAAGAGTTGCGTAGTAGTCACGGTTGGCAAGGTTGCCTACGCCGTATGCATTAAAAATCTTTTCGTATTCCTTTTCAGCCTTGAGATATGTAGCATCATCAAGGGTGGGAAGTCCTGCCGCCTTTAACTTGGCGTTGCCAGCAAAGCGGGTTGTATAAAGTTTGTTGTAGCGTGTGTCATTCTTAAGCAGTGTGAGCAAGTCTTCTTGACTAGCCTCAGGAAAGTCTGCACGAATCTGTGCAATAACCTTATCGATTCCTTCAAGACCGTATGACTTAAGAGTATCTCCAAGGATTCTATCTCTGGCTGCAGCAAGATTGCTTTTATCTGCTGGCTCTGGCTCCTGCCAGGATGTGCCATTCCATACTGAAGTCTTAGTTGGCTGCGCTGGAACACCAGTGTATGCCGCTGCCGGTAGTGCAGCACCAGAGGAAATCGCTGCTGCTGTCTGCTTTGCTACAGAAGATAGAGCAGCCTGCTCGGCTGCAGTCTTAGGTGTAGCAGTAAGTGATTGCTGATATGCAACAGTGCGAGCCTCATCCTGGGCTGTGATAACGTCTGCCTTTGCAGCACCACGCTGATTCGCTGTAGCCTTAGCCGCTGTAGCCTGCTGTGCTTCTAACGCTGCAAGTGTAGCCTTCTGCTTCTTGATAAGAGCCTGTGCGTCTGCAAGGGCTTTCTTCTCTGCTGCCGTTAGCGCCATTATTACATCACTCCAAAGTTGCGTAGGACTGCCTGTGTATCATCAAAGACTGTCTGCTTGTATGAATCGCTATCAAGATATTCTTTGCTCTTATACTTAATAGCCTTATATTCTTGAGGACGCTTGAATGTTCCATCAGGATTCATTACATCCTGTAGGTCTGATGTCTTAATATCATCCTCAGGGATACCGCTGATGTTCGACCATAGGTTGATATATGGCTGAAGGCGTGTGCGTACAGTCTGTCCTGGCTTGAGGTTCTGTCCTAATTGACCCCACTGCAAGCCAACGTTCTGGTTGATATCTTCAAGGATATTGTCGTATGCATCTTGGCTACGGAATGACTGACCTGCCAACTTATAGACTGACCTATCTGATACGTTCATACCGTTCTCTTCGTACGCTGCACGAATCTCACGGATACGCTTACCGAGTTGTCCCTCAGTCAGAGCCTCTGCTGCCATACCATCGCCTGCTAAAGCACTAGCGGTAGCCTTAGAGATACGCTTATTTGCCACTGAGTAAAGGACATCCTGGCGTTCCTGTGCGCTCATAGCCCCCTTAGAGGACTTCTCGCGGGCATTCAGTGCTGACTGATAGGCAGCAACCTCATCCTTAGATGGCTTCTCATTGAACATATCCAAGAAGAATGAGTTAAGAGTAGATGCTGCTTCCTTGGTATCAGTGACTACCGGACCTGTGGCTGCATAGCCACCAGTCTTGAGGTATGAAGCAAGTTTATTATCCTTCTGAGCCTGGGCAATAACATCTTCGATGTCGCCTTTACCAATCTGGGTTCCAACAATCTGCAGTTTCTTGATTGCATCGAAGTCTTCTTGGGATACTAAGCCGTTAAAGGAAGGAGTAAATCCCTTTGGATAGATGCCAAGTTTGAACATCTTCTTTTGCAAAGCAATGCGGTCTTCTTTAGTGCGACCAGTAATTGCTGTCTGCTCAGAGCCAGCACCAAATGCGATATCTGACTTGATTGGCAGACCAGTCTTAGGGTCGACACCTAGGACAATGCCCTCAACTGCAGCGGTATTAGACTTAGATGCACCTGCTTGGCTTACGCCAAATCCAGCGGCAGCAGCCTGTGCTTTAGGAGAAGGTGTGCCAACTCCTGTATTAGTTACTGCTGCACCACCTACTGTTGTCTCAGCCATTACTTACCTTCCAATTCATTAGCAAAGAATGCATAGAACATCTTCTGGAAATCAGGGTTATCTTGAACAATCCATTCAGCCTGCGCTGCTAGATAGTCACGAGCACCCTGCTCGTTCTGAGCACCTGTAAATTTTGTCTTGCCTATCTTCGATAAGATGTCTTGACGTAAGAACATATAGTCACGAAGAGCCACGATAGATGGCAAGTCAGTGAAGCGCTTATCTACTACAAGTTCATTCAACTGACGCAATGTACGCTCACGCTTGTTAGGGTCGAACTCAGCAACTGGTCCTCCGCCTGTCATATTCTTAAGGTTCGCAAGAGCCTCTGAATACTGGTTGCGGTTGAACTCGCCTGCATCTACGCGACTAAGGAGTGCATCCTTTGCTGCATAGAAGCGCTGGTTATTAACCTTCTGCAAGATTTCAGTAGGACTAAGTTGCTTCTTAAGACCGTGAGATACGTTCCACTGGTACATCTCTGTGGATAATCCACCGCCTGGCATTACATAACCCCAGACATCCTTGTACTTTGTAGCAACATCAGGGTTAGATACCACGAATGCGTATGAATCCCAGTTCGCTGGACCCTCTCCTGCTGATGAGGAGATGATTGCAAATGCCTGTGACGCACCATATGTATTAAGGAAGTCGAACCAAGTCTTGTTGTAATCACCATCGTTAGCCTGATACATAGTCTGGAAGTCTTCATACAGTGCAGTCTGGAGTGTTAAGTCTCCATCCTTATCCTGTGCTAGACCCTGCTGAATCAAAGCCATAGGAGATACAAGACCGATAAGACCACGCATCACTGATTCCCAGCGTGCGAATGTATCTGTATCTGCAGTTAAGCGAGCCTGGTCATCAGGGTCATCAAGGTTATAGTTAGCACCTGATGCAAGGTAGTTCATAACTGGCTTGAAGTTAGAAGCATATGTTGCCTCCATACCAGTTAATCCACCAAGGATTCTGTTCCAGTTGCCTGGCAAGATTGCAGTCTGAATACCACCAGAGAAGTTAGCGCGACCGAATGGGAAGAGCCACTTCTGTATGCCTAGTGGCATAGCATCAATGAAGTTACCCTTGAATGTACCAAGTGCGCTCAGTGGAAGTGTGATTCCTGGACCAATACCTGGAAGCATTGTTCCTGCACCGAATGCGAAGTTAAACGACATAGGGTTTGCAGAGAATGCAATAGGAGCACCATTGTAACTAACACCAGTAACCTTCTTCGCAAGCGAAGCCATAACTGTGCCAGCAAATGGTACAAAGAATTGACGCTGACCGCTGTTAGGGTCAGTGAAGAAGAATCCCTGGTCATAATCAGCATAGTCCTGGGCATCTGTCATCTGATAGATAGCAGAAGATGCTGGCTTAGTAGCCCACTCGATACCCTTCATAGCCTTATAGACGCCGACAGGGTTTTCTGTACCGAGTTCTACCCACTTACGTACTGTGTTCTCCCACGCATTAGCGAATGGAGCAACAAGACGTAACTGATGAAAGATAAGACGCTTCTCGTGTGCGTTGTAGAAGAGATTCTTTACGTGCTCACGTGCATAGTTGTCAGCATAGATGTGTGCATCTTCAAGAGAGATAGGTCCATCACCAGTTGCTGACTTAAAGGCATTCCATACAGGGTGCTTTGAGCCTACATTGACTCCAGCCTTTTGCAATGGGCTTAGAGAGCCCTCTGCAACCTTAAGAAGTTTAGTCTTTGCATCAGCATCAAGTGCTTTAGCAATATCATTGATAGCATCCCAGTAAGCCTGACGGAACTCAGGTCCGAATGTTGAGTTCTTCTCAAGTTCTGTAGATTTCTCAAAGAACCAATTTACGAACTTGCTTCTATCGAGTGACTTTTCAGCATAGACTGCATTCTTAGATGGCACGTTTACCTGTACGCCATCCCAATTTCCTGAATCTTCAAAGAACTTTTTAATATCTTTAGCCAAGATAGCCTGCTCATCGAGCAGTGCCTTCTTGCCTTTTTTCATTTCCTTAGAATTGGAGATAGAATTGATGGCATCTTTTGAAGGGCGTGGGATAACTAGGTCAACTCCGCCTACATTTACTTTGCCATATGCAACCATATTCTGCAAAGCCTTGTTTCCGCCAGTAGTTTCATTGATGCGTGCGAGCACGGAAATGTCAATACCCTTATCTGACTTGCCTGTAAATAGGTAAGCCTTAAGACCTTCTGGAGTATTGATAAAAGCGCGGAACTTGTCAGGTGTTCCTTCGGTAAAGCGGTCCAACTGCTTACGTCCAGGACCAGTCAGGAAGTAGTCAATGACCGCTTCCTCTCGGAACTGACCATTCGCCATAGCATCCTTGATAAACTTAGGGTTATAGCCTGCTACAACGCGTGCCATCTCAGATGAGTTGAGCATACGAAGTTGGTTTGTTACGCCATCAAAGAAGCGAGCGTGACCAAACGCCACAGGTGCTACATTCTTAAGTGAGAGAACACGGAAGTCACGCTCATCAAACCCGCTCTTAGCAGAGTTCATCATATCGATGTATGAGTTCTTCATACCGTGAGCAAGAGTCTCATCGAGGATATCGAGAGCATCGTCGCCTGTTGAGAATGCTTCATCAAATACTGTGTTGCGATATGTATCGAACTGCTTGAGGAGTCGGCGTGTCCAAGGTCCGTCTTCTTTACCGAGCCACATAGCAAGTGCCATACCTGGACGGGTAAAGAATGATGCGTGACCTACAGCACCCACACGAATCTGCTCTTCAGCAATGTTACGAATGATATACGCTGGACGAACCAACTGAATTGTCTTCCAGTAGTCACCGATTAAAGTATCGCCAACGTTACGAGTCCATTCAACAGCAGAATACTTGCTGACCTTGCTGGTCATCTTAAGTAACTGCGCGACAGGTGGCATATAAATTGTTGAGTTAAGGAACTCAGAGTCAAGGTGAGGACCAGGGAGAACTACGCTCTCACCATTGAGGGTCATATACTTTAGGTTTGCGCCCTGTGCGTGGCGGGTAGCCCAGTATCGAGACATCTGCTCTGAAGATTCCTTGAATGCTGTGGTGTATTCATCGAAGGCTTCCTTCATACGAGGAGGAACCTTAGATGCCTTAGCAGCAAAGACTGCATCAAGTAGTTTAACTGATGCTGCATAGCCTGCAACAGAGTTGCTCTGAGCGTTTGCAATCTCATCAATCAGGTTATCGAGCACGTCCTTAGGCAGGTCTGCTGCCTTACCAAAGTCCTCAACAGAGCGAAGAAGTTCTTCTCTGTCGTGAATATTGATGATGGCACCGTTCTTAATCTTTGTGCCATAGAGTCTTGAAATCTTCTTTGACGCAGCAACTGATGCACCATATACTCGTGCAGCCTTTTCGTGCTGTGCAATTCGCTTTGCAACTGCTGCACCAACGCCCATAAGTTTGCGTGCCTCTGGAACGATGTAGTCTGTTCGAGACTCAATTGCTTCGCCCATCTTTGATAGACGGTTCGCTGTCTTCTCGCCCAGTCTTGATGCAAGACCTGGCTCTAGTGCTCCAGCCTGAATCTGACCACGCTTAATGTATGGGGCTAGGATATCTACTACCTCATCAGGTGTAGTTGCACCAGCCAAAGCACGAGCCTGCTCGTGTGTAAGTTTGCCATTGGACTTGCGCCAGATTTGCTTCCAATCAGTTGCTTCGACTAGGCTATCTACAGCCTTTGTACCACGACCGTTGGTAAGAAATTCTGCAATATTCTTGTATGCAAACTCTGGACGCTCAAGTGTCTGCTCTGCATTAGCAAGGCGAGCAACTGCAAGTTCCCAAGACTTACGCTTATCTTGAAGGCTTAGTGTTGCATCTGATAGTTTCTCAGATAAAGTTCTTTCGTTCTTAACAGTTTTAACTGTCTCGCTCATAGCGCGCTCGCGGATACCCTCCATCAAGCGCTCAGTGCGTGAGCGTTCTGTAACCTGCTTTGCGACGTATGTGCGTTCGCCCTTGATTTCCTTGACGCGAGCCTTAGCCTTCTTCTCAAGAGCCTTAGCGGCAGCAAGAGCCTCTGGTGTTATAGCATCTTTTGCCATAACCTGTGCAGCGCGAAGTGCTTCTTCTGGCAAGATTTTACTTGGGCTAAGAGTTCCTGGAAGATATCCACTTTCGTCAGGAAGAATCTTCGATGCAAATGTTGTAGGCTTTGCTTGGTCTAAACGACTCTCATATCCTTTTAGAACTCTTACCGGAACAGAATCGAGACCTGCTTCAATGGCAGCCTGAATTCTGTGGTTGCCCTCTGTAAGATTGAGCATTAATTTTCCACTTGCATCTACCCAGTAGTCAAGGAGCAATGGGTCAGTGAATCCCTTACCGTCCTTAAGGTCCTTAACAATATTGCTGATTGTATCTAGACTTCCAGCCTTGTTAAACTGAGGCTTTGTTCTATCAAACTCAATAAATTTCTTAAGAAAATTAACATCTACCTGTTCAACAGATGTTGTGTTGTACATATTAGGATTCAAAGTTCTTACAAGGTCTTCTCCACCCAACTCTACCTGAGTAAGAGCCTTAGTGTCCTTGAGATTCTGTTCTGTAATTTTAATTGCATCAGCAAGAGAAGCAATATCTTCTTCAGGAACTGAAGGAGTAAGACCACGAGCAAGTGCATCTTCACGCGCTGAAGTCATCTGTTCTAATTGCTTACGCTGCTTTTCAAGTAACTGCTCTGCGCGAGCAGCCTGCTTAGGTGCTTTGAATGCAGCCTCTGCTGCTTTACGCGCCTCGGTTGCTACTGTGAGATTTTCAATCTCACGTGCTTCAATAGCAGTGAAGTCATCGAGGCGAGACTGAGCAATCTTGACGCTCTGCTTAGACTTAATTACATCTTCTGCTGCGCCAGTACGTGCTGCTCTTGCCTCATTGCGTGCTGCACGGGCTGAGTCTAGGTCAATCTTCTTGAGTTCATCTGCTTGCTTACGCAATGCCTGAGCGTCGAGTATCGCTTCTTCTTCTAACTTAGTTAGTTTAGCAATACGGTCTTCTGTTTTAGCGGCATCAGTTGCAGCATTAGCCGCACGCTGTTGAGCGGCAAGTTTCTTAAGCGCTTTAATTTCAGATGCTCTACCTAAACCTGGGTCAAATGCGAATGAACCAGCAATCTGAGCAGCAAGAGATATAACCTGACCTGCTTCAGACTCAGGATTACCCAAAGTAAAAATGTTTGCGTATGCATCACCAAACAAAGATGCTGGGCGATAGCCGACTACATCTCCATTAGAGTTTTTGATTGCTACCTTGGCAGCAGACATAGATGCTTGACGGGCTGCAAAGCCCTGACCTGTCTCTTCAGATGGAAAGAATCCTGAACCTGTATCAAGTTTAGGAAAGTTTCCTTTCTTGAAATCTTTAATAGACTTAAGTGCAATCTGACCAGCAACTGTTTGCTCCACTGGACTAGGAATATACTTTTCCTTAATCGGTGGTGCTACAGCCAAGGACTTAGACGCAGATGAGACACCAAATGCACGAGTAGCCTGAGAGATTCCCTCAATACCTTGGCGACCTGTCGCCTCCATAAGGTTCCAAGTAGAACCAAGAACTGTAATTGCGCCACGAGATGCGCCTTTAAGCGCAGTCCAAAATTGTCCTCGCTTGGTTTCTTCAAACTTCTTGACTTCGCGGTCGGCTGCAACCTGCTTCTGGTCAGCAAGACGTGCGTTTTGTGTGGCAGCATCGATGTTTGCAATGCTTGACGCAACGCCTGACTTAGCATCGACACCAAGTTGGCTCAATGATGTGAGTACGCCAGGAGATAGAAGATTTCCTTGAGCGTTCTTCTTAATCAGAGCAGCAGTGTATGGGTCAATTGATGATGCCTTGGCGTATAGCGCCTCAGCATCTGCCTGTGCTTGTGTAAGTGCGTTGCTGATTTTGCTCTGGTCAGCCACTACTGCACCTGCTCTTGAGCATCCATAATTTCAACCATATAGCGAAGGTCTTCATTACGTGGGTTCTGCTGATAAAGAGCACGAATAATTTGTCGAGCAGGGTCTTCCTGCATTGAAAGTCCTTGTGGCAGTGGAACAACTTCAGGTCCAGGTCCATCACCGAATGGCATACCGTATGTGACACCACGCTCAGGAGTCTCAGAAGGTGCCGTAATAGGAGTTACCTGTGGTAATCCGCTTGCTGCACCGATAAATGCTGCTGCTGCAGGAGCCTGTGCTCCCATTGCAAGACCTGAATCCATCGCATCATTGACAGACTTGTTCTCACCGTAGTTCATACCTGTGTAAGAAATGTTTGGTACTCCGTTAGCAGAACCTGCACCGCCTGTAGCGGATACACCTGTGTTGTTCTGTGGGGCAGTTGGGCGATATCCGCCACTGTTCTCGTTGCCAGCCATTAGAACTCCTTAGTTATGTTTGAATTGTTCTTTTGAGTAATACGGTGGAGCAGTAAATGCTGATACAATCGAAGCAATTTCCATTGCCTCGTATGCATCTGCTCCTGCGTATAGTGCTCCGATAGCGTAAGCACCACCTGAACCAATACCATAGATTCCATTCTCATTGCGACTCACGCTAAGTTCATCGTCAATATCGAATAACTCTCCACAGATTGCAATCAGGAAGTTAAATCTTTGTTCTTCTTTAGGTGCGTTCAAATCAACACCATTCATAGCAAAGCACTTGCGTAGGCTAGGCATTGCCTTTGCCACCATAAAGTGGAAGAGGTCTTTCTTGTCAGCCTTATTAGGTACTGGTGGTTCCCAGATGTGTTGTGCTACATCGCAAGGCATAACTTCACCAGAGCCTGCAATCAAAAATCCGCTACGCTCTGCAATCTTACGAGAGTCAGGGTGTGAGTAGATATAACCTGAGTCATCTACGACCCTGCTATCTACGACAATGGCACAGCGGTTACTATATTGCAACCCAATTATTGTGGTCATTGTCCCCTACTTTGCTATCGCTTGTTTGTTGTAGTAACTCTTGCTGAACCCTTACCACTAGCAGTCATTGCCGAGATGAGTGTCTGTACATCAGGTGCTGCTCCCATTGTTGGAGCGCCAGGCTCTGCCATAGGCATACCTTCTGGAGAAGGAGAGCCTCCTACTGGCGGTGCTGCAGGAGCAGGGGACGGTTGCTCAACTGCGTTAGGTGCTCCACCAGCAGGAGGATTTGGTTGCTGCGGTGCAAAGACCTTTTCGATTACGTCTTCAAGCGCTTGTCCCTTTTGTCGCGCTTGGATAACCGCAGCAATTTTACGTACCACTTCGGAGGCATCCTGTCCTTGGGTTGCCATCTGTGGAATAGCCTGTGTGTAGGCTGTAATGGAGTTAAGAAGTGAATCGCGCATCTTCTCGATTTCAATCTTCTCAAGTTCCTGAGTCACATTAACTGTGAATGGTAGTTCTCGCATAGCGAGGTCCTTAGAGATAAGACCGCCGCCCAATGCTTGAAGCATAAAGATAAGTCCCTGTGCAGGGTTAAGACCTGCGAGCATACCGTAACGAACATCGGCTGAGTAGTCACCCTTGATGTCCTTAGTTGGTGTGTATGCAATTTCGTATGGTGAGCCAGCATCTACGCCACGAATTGTTTTCTTCTCTGGGTAAATCTTCTCATCTACCTCGAAGCAAATCTTGATTACATCGCGGAGCGCTGTAGCAAAGATTGCTTGGGCTGACTTAATCTGGGTATCAAAGGCACCCATAAGAGCCTGTACGCCTTGACCTGTAACGATAGAAGCATCGACGTTACCTGTACGTGATTCAGGGTAACGAGTACCGACGCGGAGTTCCTGGTTAAGGATGGCTCCCTCTTGGTACATATTCGCTGGAGGGTTGATATCAACACGACGCACACCCGCTGGGTTGTTTGTCTGGATGATTGTGTCTCCACCGAACTCAATGTTATCAACATCGGTTGGCATAACGATTGGAGCCTGGATAGCCTTCTCTGCTGCTTCCATTGCAAGCAATGCAAAGCGGTTACGAAGAAGTTGGATACCAAGCACGTCATCAAACTGACCACGAAGTTCGTCATCAATTGTCGGACGCTTTGCAACGACAACCATAATCTTGCCCAGTGGATTAGCAACTCGTGAGAGTACCAAGCCATTACGTGAAGGCACGTAGATGATTGACTGGTCCTTATCGTAATAGCGAATCATCTCAACCTGGGCGTTCATATCCTGTCGGTACCCTAAAGGACCAAGCAGTTGTGAATCTAACTCAGGAAATTGTGCGACGAGTTCGGCTAGTGTTACGAGGTAGGACTTAGCAAATGCCGTACAGCGCCCATAGCGGTCGAATTCTGGGTAAGCACCCAGAGAGTTTTCTATGCGGATTCGCGGCATTTTTGCTTCTTCATCAAGTTCAACAATGAACGTGGTGAAACCATATGTTACATAGTAATCAGCGCCCTGGTACATCTGTACCGATAGGTCTGAATGCTGGAAGTAATTGGATGCAATGCGTGTTCGCTTGTCAGCGAAGGAACGGGCAGCGTCGCTTGTAGCATTTGCTGCAGAGCAGTTCACCGCAGGAAGCGGTGCAATTACCTCTGATAGGTCACGGGCTACGATGTCAATGAAGTTTGCAACTACATTTGAATCGATACCTTCAGGGAAGAAGTCTGGGAATACCGATGCGATTTCACCCTTACGTACAGCAAGGACCTGCTTATTGCGGGCATCACGAAGACGGTTGCGGTCCTTGAGGGACTCAACACGTGCTACGACCTGCTGAATGCTTAGTGTCATCTTTTTCCTAACCGTTGTGAATTTCTGACCACTGGGCTGACTTTAATTCAGCGAGCGAAATGCTGTGTCTATTCGCTTGCTGTCCTCTAGTTGCCCAACGGTTGCTCATAAAACTGGCACCGCGTAAAGATTGCTGCATCAGTTCGCGGACTTTAATGACCGCAAACCAGAGAGCCATCACGCAGTCTGTGGGGTTTCTTGTATCTGGCTTCCAGGTGATAAGTTCCTGGACCAGGGTCTTGAGTCCTTCGGACCCTTCGTTGCTTGGTAATTCGATGATGTTGTCATCTTGGTGTCTGCCATCTCGGGTAGTACCGAATAGGGTCGACATAGATGCCACACCGAAAGAGGTGTCCCACTTATTCTTGCCAGTAAAGTGTGATTCAAGGCGACAGCCGTGGGCTGCAAGCCAAGAGCGAAGTTCATCATCTAGGGCATAAGCCTTCTGGTGTGCGTTGATTTCAATACGCAACTCTTGTGGCTTGTACTTTTGAACCCATTCTTCAATCAGGTTCTGAATCTTTGCCGGGCTTGGCTCGGTCATATTGACACAATCGAGCACATAAATCTTTCCATCTTTTTTGTTGTAGGTAATTACAACAGCGCCTGTAGCACCTGCCATAGCAGGGTCAAGACCGATGATGGTGTATGAGCCTTCTAGACTTCGAGGGTGCCCGGGGACTCCTTCTTTAAGAGGACCACGCTTTCGCATTCCATTGACACTTCCTGCGATACAGGTAGGTGAGAAGATGGAATCTTCGACGACATCTTCTTGTTGATAGACCATAGCCCAGACAGAGGGCGTGACCTCAGAGCGGCGCTTAAAGAGAGAAGGTCCGTCCCACTTGGGATAAAGTCCATCGGCGTCCACCTCGTCTTGCTCATTTTCCTGAATGTTGGTCTTCGCCCAGAGGGTCTTCCAGTTTTCAGGCTTCTCATCAAATTCTAAAACCGCTGGCATAGCGCAGTAGGTAAAGGGAGACTTACCGCCGGACCAGTGACCTGGGTTACGCAACTCACGGTATAGGTCGACGGGAGATACTCGGGTACCTACGATGATTAATTTACCGTAGCGACCAAGACGGGTGATAACTTCCTTCTGAAGCCATTCCATCTGCTTTTCCCACTCGTGAGCATTAGAACCCATAACCGCGTCATCGACAATAATCAAGTCAGCGCGAGCACCGTAAATCTGAGAACCGATACCTAGGGCTTGAACGGTAGGGTCCTTCTCGCCTGAGTCTCGACCTGTGCCGAGATAAATCATATCTGCCGACCACTGGGTAGCATCGGACTTATATCCGCCGCTAGGACCGAAGGCAACCTGCATCTTGGTATAGGCAGGGTGGGAGAGTCGGGTCTTAATCGCTCCCAAGAACTTACGAGCCATACCTTGAGTCTTAGATACGATAATGACTCGGGTATTAGGCTGAGTCACAATTCGGTAGGTTACGTAGTTAGTCGTAATCGTTGTGCTCTTGGCGTGCTCAGGTGGTACGTTGATGAGAACGCGGGCTGGGTCGCCTGCCTCATATGTCATACCCCGAGGCATCCACCGAGGGGGCTTGCCTTCAATTAAGTCGAGCCAGTTCAACTGGTGAGGAAACATCTTGGCATCTAGGAACTGCTCGCTAAACTCAGGGAAGGAAATGTCCTTGATGTCCCTTAAGTCAGCCTTGACCCCTTTGCCCTCAAGGCGAGCCTTTTCGGAGCGCAGTTTGAAGTCAGGGTCCTGCATCACCCATTGACGGAATGTGGTGTCGTTTCGATTGACGGTGGTCATAGCCGCCGTAATGGTCATACCTTCGGCAAGTTTAAGGAGAACTCGCTCCTGGGCTTCCTTCTTGGAAATGTCCAACTTACCCGCAGGGCGCCCTCTATTTGCCATCAGTGTCCCATCCAGTCGCCCTCTGGATAAGGGCAAATATAACGCTAATAACGCCAATTGCCTAACGGCATAACTCGGGCATTAATTATATTAAATTATAACTATATATATTATAAGCGAGCGAGCCGAAGAGCGATGCTCGCTCTATATATAATTATATATTACATATATAGATAACCTGTTCAAAGTACCAAAACCGAACAACCAAACTGAATATATTTTTAATTTATTATAATTAGGGGGCTGAATGTAATAAAAGCCCTGGTCAGCAGGGCTATAACAGAAAAATTTGATGAGAGACATATATACATATCCTCATCATATTAAAAGACCCTACGGTCAAATGATTGCAATACTGATTGTCGATATATCTATTTACTGACTTAGATTATTTCTGACTGATTATGTTACTCGCCCCTAGGGCTCGGTAACTTATTTATAACATTTATTTATAAATTGAATTACGAAACAATAGTGTTGCGTAAATCTATGTTACTGAACTATCCCCTCCAGTAACTTACGGGGGCATCATATTAAGTTACTCGTCAGTAACATATTGGGGAAGGTGGGGAGATAGTTGAAAGTTCAACTACTTATACAGAGTCCGCGAGTGTGACCTAAGTCACATAAAGAATGACCAGTCATTCCCTTGACAAGGAGGCAGACGTGTGCTAGGGGTGATTTCAGGGGGGTATAGACTCTCAGGATTCTCTCAGGTAATCGTTACCAAATTGTTACATAGTTGAGCGTGTTCGGTTCTTGACAAGCGTAAATCCGGGGCGTAATGTTCTCTCTTGTAAGGCTAACAATTCAACAGAGAGAGGTTCAGAGATGAATCAACTAATCGACTACAAGGGCAGAGTATGGACTTGCCAAAGCCATCACGAAAGAATCATAGAGATGATTCAAGAGGGCAAAGTCAAAGAGGCAGAGGCTCTAGTAGATGTCCTAAATCCTAAGAAGTCGCGAGGTATTTGCAAAGAGTGCAAGAGACTCTGGCAAGAAACTCCCCCAATGAATCGATAGAAATATCCGCCCCGTCCTAGACGGCGACCGAGAGCGAGACTCGGCGGGGCACAAGGTAGGTAGCAAGGCGCTACCACCGAGCAAGGAGAGGTTACTAAGATGACACGCAAGAATTTCGAACTCATCGCCCGAGTCATTAAGAACGCGGACGAGGTGGCGGACGAGTGGGCACGCGAGGCACTCGCCGAGATGTTTGCCCGAGAACTGGCGACCACTAACGAGAACTTTGACCGCGACCGATTTCTCAAGGCTTGCGGGGTGCTCTAATGACCGCCCGTATCTGGTACAAGTGCAAGAATTGTGGCGGGTTTGTTGATACCGCTACCAAGTTCGACAAGTTGCTTGAGGTAATGCCTTGCTGCTATACGTCGAACGTTCGACTAGCAACCAAGGCGGAGCGCGAGGAGTTCGACCTTGACCGTATCGCAACAGGGGAGGTAGCATAAGTGGGACGCAACACTTTCGACATCGAACAGACTTTCAAGCAACTAGACAAGGAGGCACGGCATAAGCCTAGCCCTAGCACGATTACCGGCGACTATGAGATAGAGGCGACTGGACAGGAGGGGTGGCTTGCCTATCGCTACCAATACAAGGTAGGCGCGGGTGATTTCTTCGGATATGCCGAGACTATCGACGAGGCGCGAGCCAATATTATCAAGGCACAATTAGAGGGGGGCAAGCGATGAAACTAACACGCAGAGAATTGCTAGACATCGCCCTAGCCCTAGAGTTCAACACGATAGGTAAGCACGGCGACCCGTACGACGAGCGCCGTAAGGTGCTACTAGAAAGAATGACACGAGCATATAAGGCACTACCTAAGGGAGATGACGAGTAATGAAATTAATCAAGGATACCGCGAGCGTTTGGGAAACTCATCTAGTGGAGGACTACCCGTTTGGGATAGAGAAAATCGCGCCCCGCGATTATGTAATCTTCAGGTTATGGGGAGGGCGACGGGTATATCTACGCGACGAGGGATTTATCTCTAAGGCGCAAGCCCTAGACTATCTCACCCCTATGGTAGAAAAATACGAGGCGAGTATCATCACCGCGATAACCGCCTAGATTAGACTAACAGTCTAGACCCGCAGTATGTGAGGCAACTCACACCGTAATACCTTGACACGCGATAGCACCTTGCACCACAATTCAACCAACCAACTACACGAAAGGCAACAAGATGAAGAAGCAAGAATTAAACGTAGGCGTAGCCTATTTTGTTTCAAGCGATAACAGAATGAGCGCATACTGGGATTCAATTAACCGTATCCACGAGGCGAACAAGACCCGTAAATACTACGTAGTATTTGACGACGGCGTACCTACTACCCCGTACAATAGCCCGTCCCTGGTCTATGTGACTAGATGTAAGAACTATGGCTGGGAATGCGACGAGCACCGCGAGTACAGAGAACATAGCGGTAAGCAAGGTTGCAGCCGTAAGGCGGTGCGCCTGATGGATATCAAGGGCAATTACTATCAGACCATATCCGAGGCAGCGCTACGCCATAAGGCGAGCAGCGCAGACGGCGGACGGGGCGTACGATATGCCCGCCATCTTGAGCGCAAGGCACAACACGAGCGCGACAATATCGCCAAGCCTATCAAGGCGCAACTATACGAAACTATTAACGCCATTACCGGAGCAGACCTAGGTCGCTGGAGTACTGACCTATCACGCCTTACCCTTGAGCAGATGAGCGCACTCACCGAGGCGCTAAACGCCGGACGAAAGGTAGGTGCGTAATGGATACTCTCTACTATTTCGGGAGCGTAGTTCTAGGGCTGGGATTACTAGCCTTGCAAGGCGTGGCAGTTTGGCTTATCATTGAGGCAGGCTGGTTTATCTATACCAAACTAACAGGAAAGGAATACTAGAAATGAAATCAGAAAACCTAAAGGCAACACTTGCAACAATCACAACAGAGTCAATGACCAATGGCACGATGTCCTCACTATGGGAGGTGCTCCCCGATATGGTATCGGGTAGCGAGTGGGTGGCAGAGGTCGTAGATTGTGCCGACAGAATCGCAGACTATCTCGGCGATGAGATAGAAGAAGATGACCTAATGGAACTTTCTTATCAGTTCGCAGACTCAGAGTGTGAGGACTACTACAAGAACATTAACGCCAGGGTACAGGCTCTTAGCCTGTGGGCATATGGTGAGTTAGACGATGAGGTCACAGACCTTAGCGACGGACAGCCTCAGACCCTGACCGACCTTAATTCTAAGTATCTATACTGCGCTATGCGCGGACTGTTTGAAACTGTAGCCCGCTGGGCATATGAGAACACAGAGGAGGACGAGAACTAATGTTTAATATCATCAGCACCGAGCAGACCGTAACCGCATACAAGAAACGAATCTCATTTGAATATGAGGGCAAGCCTTACAACGTGACCCTGTACTGGGACGAGAACGACGGACTAGACCTATGGTTTAGGGGTGACTATACATCTTCAGAGCCTGCCCCTGGTTGGGCGGTGGAGTGGAACGAGGACGAGCACGACGGCGACTCGCTCGCCTATCTATTGGACGCACTAACAGACAAGGAGGCAGAGTAAATGATTAAGGAGACAGTACTCGCAGAGTTAGAGCGAGTTAAGGCAGAGATAGATTTAGACGCAGACCAAGAGCGAGCAACCCTTGAGGGGTGGGAGCAAGCCCTACTGTGGGTGCTCGTACTACTAGAGGAGGACAACCGATGAATGCAACAACCACAACCTGCCACGCGCAGGATTGTAAAGAGCAAGGAATGTTGGACTGGTTCTATTGTGAGGTGCATATGTTTCAACTATGCGGTGACCATCTTATCCCATACGACGATTGCGGGTGCTTAAAGTGAGCGAGACAATGAAGCAAGCGATGGACACAGAACTAGACCAAGCCATCACCTCTCTACAGAGGGCGAATGATTTACTTATGAGTATCTTCAGCACGAAAGAGGCAGACACCGAGGAGATGGCAGACTGTACGCGCTGCGGTCAAGAGGTAGAGGCAGAGACCCTAGTAACCTACGGCGACTGGCATCTATGCGAACTGTGTCAGGGTGATATCTAATGAAGCGATATTACATACAGATTAGCGCAGTCGTAATGCAAGGATACGACGAGGCAGAAACATACGATGAGATACTAGCCCTAGCCTTGAGGTATCGAGCAGAGGCGAAAGAAAAGTTCGGACACCTCGGAGATATCTTCTTTGACATTGAAGAAGTCGGAGAGATTGAGGAGTGAGCGGAACTGTATCCAAAGCAGGGCTAATCTATATCCTTTTCTTTTTCGGTGGAGTCGGGCAGATGTGGATTGCCTACCTAATTACTATAACATTTCTTTATCTGATAGGAGTAATCTAAATGAACTTTGAATACGAACCAAAAGAGTGGGCAGAGAATGCATATTGCGCGAACTACCCTGACCCTGACCTATGGCACTATGAAACCTCAGTCATTAAAGATGAGGCAGAACTCAACGCTTGGCGTATGGCAGAGGCTATCCGTATCTGTAACATCTGCCCAGTTAAAGCCGAGTGCCTAGCCGAGGGGCTACGAGATGAGAATATGCTCATCTTTAACGGCACAGAGGGCACGATATGGGGTGGCAAGACCTTAGGTGAGCGGGTTAATATCCGTGACGGTAAGTTCTCTCGTAAGTATAAGAAAGAACTCTCTATGCTACGCAATGTTAATAAGAAAATTGCTATACTAAACGGATGAAACGAAGAGCGATAGCGGGCATCGGCATAGTTACCTTTGCCCTAGTAGTGCCCATTCACAAGGCGATAGACGTAGATGTAACCGTCAAACCTATAGTCAAGGCACGAACCAAGGCAACGTGGGCAGAGAAGCAATCGAATAAGGCTATGGCTATGCGCTATGCCTCAGCAGGGTGGGGTTGGGATAGAAGCCAGCGACGCTGTGTCTATGCTTTGTTTATGGCAGAGTCTCGCTTCGACCACCTAGCCAAGAACCAGCGAGGCTCTAGTGCATACGGTATCGGTCAGGTATTAAGGGAGAAGTCTAGCGACCCTGCTATTCAAATCCTGCACGCCTATAAATATATCGAGCACCGCTATTCCACCCCTTGCAGGGCTTGGTCATTTCACAAGCGCCATAACTGGTACTGAAATGTTTGACCTATACAACCTAGATAATCCTACCCTTGCCTGTATATGTGGTTGCCTTATGTTCGAGGTTACGCTAATGTGGGATGCTGATACAAGGGAGGTAGGTTGGTATGACTTGAAACAAAAGTGTAAAGAATGTGGAACTATATCAACAGCACCGACACCGATAGATGAGGGATACAATGGCAACATATGAATACAAATGCAATGACGATGACTTCAAGGTTACTATCACAAGAGGTATGACCCAAGAAGAAATCATCCCGTACTGTGACAAGTGCAATGAACCAATGAAACGAATCTATACAGCAGCACCCGTTAAGTTTAACGCTGACGGTTTCTACTCAACAGGAGGATAAGATGTATGACTACGATAAGATGAAAAGAAAAAATAATAGAGACTTCTATATCTTTGCTAGCGCCTTAGTTATTCTTGGGATAGCGAATATAGTTATGTTTGTAATTACTATCAGGGGGAATTAGATGAGCACAATTAGTTGGAAAGATATTATCGAATCACAACTCAGTGAGTTGGATAAGCACGGAATGCCAGAAGATTTATACACCGACCCAGCAGAGGACACACCAGATGAAGTGCAGTAAGAAGGGCTTTGCCACCGAGCAGATAGCACAAGCCTTTATCTCTAAGGCTTGGTCAGGCGGAGGTACTTGGAGGGGTAGTAAGTTACCTACTCGCTCATACTTTTGTCGCTATTGTAATCAGCATCACGTGACGAGTGCTCCCCTTCGGAGTCCTCAGGAGTTGCAGGCTCTAACTCATTATCAACAAATGGCTTGAAGCCACCAATCTTATTGATGAGTTTATTGATAGCACGCTTATGGCGCATACGCGCTGCATCTTCTGTGCCTAGTGATAACTCATTGGCGATGTCACCAAAGTCCATTGACTCTGCGTGACGTAGGAATAGCACGCGACGGTCATCGATAGATAACTTCCAGAATCCGTAATCAACTTCAATCATCATAGCCATTAGATTGCCACCCTCATTGGGGGCACTAGGCTTACCAGGACCTGCGAGATTTAACTTAGATGTTGTACCGTACTCATTACGTAGCACAGCAGGGAGCAACGCTTCTACCATTGATGCTTCGTAGTAGAACAGGTCACTCGTTTCATAGCCACCACTCTTAGCCTTCCAGTGATTGCAGTAATCCAGAGCCTGATTGCGTAGGCTACGATAGATTAAATTCTTAGCGTCCTTCGGACCGATTGCTTCCCACGTATCTAACTTAACTGGGTGCTCAACGAACCATTGATAAAGTGACTGCTTGATATCTTCGATATCTATATCATTAAACTTGCGGTGATATTCAGAGGCAACAGATGTGACTACATAATCCCAAGCCTCAATGCGTGACCACTCAATCATAGTAACTTAAACCCCTGGTCTATATGGATGAAGCCAACTAACTTCATCTTATTGTTCTTGTTAGCGAACTCAGTGGTGGAAGGTAGCCACTTATCTTTCCATTCAATCTCTGATTCTAATTGTAGCAGGTTGAATGCCCAGATACCTTCGGGTGTCCAGTTAATATACCAAGGAGATAACCCTAACTTAGCCGATTCGGATACGAGAAAATCATACTTCATCTTCTCAATCAGTAGGTCAGGGTAATGTGTGCGACGGCACTTGAGTTCAACGAATAACTTCTCGGACTCAGATGTGCAATCAAATCCATCGTATGTTTCAGGGGAGTGAATGAGGTCGGGAAACTTATTCTCCTTAAGCCAGTCGAATAGTCCCTGCTCTTTCATTTATCCCACTTCCCTCGCAATACAAGTAGCGCAATTATACCATAGTTAGCAAGGTCCTTGAAGGAATCCTCTAGTGGTTCGTGCTGTGCCTGTGTGCCATTGTCTAGCAGGTTGTTGATGCGTGCTGTCTTGTCGTGCATACGCACACGCAATCCATTGAGCGGTCCCCCTGGGGACTGGCTAATGTTCTTAGGTCCATAGTCACGATGCTTACTGATAAGCAAGTCACCTAACTCTTGTAAGGTATCTCTTACGTCCTGCTCAAAAGAGGAACTGATAGGGTCACCTTCAAGTGCTGGTCCTCCACGCTGTATGCCTGAACGTTCAATCCTTGTTCTGCCAGTAGGGTTATAATCTGCCATATCTCTTCACGCTCCGCCTTCGTCGTCACTTGGTCCCCTTAATAACTTCTCTAATTCTTCATCGAGATTATGCATCTCTTGTGATACTACCATATCTTCTACTAACTCCCCGACTCCCTCGTACTCCATCTCCGCTGCGAAGAGCGTGATGTATGTAGATTGTGCAAGGTTGCGAATCTTATCTGGCTTATCTGCGTGACCATATAGGTAGCGCAGTAGGGAACCCATCATCAACTTGAATCCATTGGGCAACAGGTAGTACGGGTCGAACTCTTCATCGTCTGCAAGTAAGTGGTCTATGAGTTCAAAGGAATCTTCAAACTCTTGATGACACTCGTGACAGAATCGTTCAGGGATATGCTCGTCGCTCACGCCAACTCTTTCTCAATAGCCTGAATAGTATGACAAGGATAATCTCTACCCTCATAATGGCACTCATAGCACTGACCATCGCTTGGCTTATGCAATTCCACTACTGCACGAAGGGCTCTTGCTCCATTGTGCCAGCAGTCATCGGACGGTCCTCTTAATTCAATATCTATTTCTGCCAGCAATTCATCGTGGGTCATAGTTGAATCTTATCTAGGAAATAATCTTTACCCTCTTTGACATACATTGAATTGACATCCTCGTTGTCAGGCAGGGTGATTGTAGTTACTGGCAACTCACGAGTCAGGCTATTAGCAAAGTCACGACCAGGCTGGTCGCCATCTGCGAATATAAATACTCGCTCAAAGTCTGCAAGTAATCTAGTGTAATGCTTCTTCCAGCCATTAGCACCAGGTACGCCCACTGCTGGGATACCAACACACTTAGATAGAGTGATAGCATCTAACTCCCCCTCGCATACTGCGATGAAATCGCCAGCCTTCTCTACATCTAGTACGTTATACATCTTTGTATCTGAGCCAGGCATACCCATATACTTAGGCTCAACCGCTGGGTTCAGCGAACGAAAACGTAAATCAACTACGCCAGTCTTAGTAATGTATGGAATACAAAGGCGACCGAGATACTGTTCGTGCCCTACCTCAGGCTCCGTAACCACGCCTAATGACACCAGACGCGCTACCTCCTCGGTTATTCCCCGACTTGCTAGGTAATCTCCCGCCTGATGAATACTTGCCGCGTACTTGTGGGCTGCTCGTCCCAGTAATTCCTTCTGCGATACGCTTTGCTTCACGAATATCTACCCCTTCTTGCTGACATATGAGTTGCAAACTGTTTCCTTGTACTCCACAGGCGAAGCAGATGAAGATGTTCTTATCCAAGTTCGCTGTACCACTCTGGTGTGAGTCACCGTGGAAGGGACACCTAAGATTAATTTGTCCGTGAGTTGAGCGAAGGCTTGCTCCATAGTGCTCAAGGATATCTTTGATTGGTGGGAGGTCGTTGTCAATTGCTCTCACCATAACCTGCCTTCTTAAGTAATTCTATTACGTCATCGAATCTGAGTAAGCATACCCAATCTCCCACGCTTTGTTCCCCCTGTCCATTAAGTCTTAGCAATGCGATGCCAAGATTACCATTGTCTCTATCTTTTAATTGTTTCATTACAGCACTTGGCTCAAAGCCAGTGCGTGCCTTTACTTCCCAGTCAATGCCAGGTGTGCCAGTGATATCAGTACCACTACGACCTGCACCAGTGGATTCAGCATAGGGGAAACCATTCTCTGATAGGTGAATTGCTCCGACCTTCTGAGTGCGGTAGCCCCTATGCTTCCTCGACTGACTAGGCATTAAGATGCACTCTTATCCTTCTGCAAGATACGAATAGCCCAGTTCAATCCGACAGTAACACCTTCGGTGAAGTCATCAGTAACTGCTGGCTTTGTATCTTCCATCTTCTGTATGTACTTGAGTACAAGTTCATCAGCCTTAGCCAAGACAAGCATACGCATCTCTTGTGATAGGTCGTCTTCTTCTTCTCTTATCATAGTCCCGCACTTTCTGGTAGGTCTGCCACGTACATCCACTCTGGATTAAACGCCAACCAGCATATCAGATTAGCGTTAGCATCCGCTCTGCCATACCGATTCTTTACAGGAGCGATAGCCATAGAAGTGCCAACGACCCCAAGAGTACATATGAGAGCAGGTAACTGAGCGACTTTGCCCTGGAGGGCGGAACGTGGCTGGCAAGGCGCACCAGGCACACCCTCAGAAGTGTGATGCAAGATAATAATAGCAGCGTTAGTAGCACGAGCAAGGTATTTCAACTCCTTCATTACGGCTCGCATAGATGCGAACTCTTCACCACCATCGGTGGCAATGTCCATTAGGTTATCAATGAAGATAGCCTCAGGTGGTGTGCCCCATAGTTCTTCAAAGGCTTCCACTTCCTCAAGGATATCCTGCAAGGTAGGGCTAGATTCAAATGACCAGACAATATGTGCTGACTTCTGTAGTACTGCCTTAGTCCAGCCGTTGTCTCGGTTCATCAGTGCTTCAACATCTGTCTGATTCTTACCGCTAATCATAGATGCTAGGCGCATAGCCATAGTGTGTGCGTTGGTATCTGCTGAGATGTATAGAGTAGGCACCTTCATATGCAGTGCCATTGCAAGTGACAGCGTTGATTTACCTACGCCTGGAACTCCTGCAAACATAGAGACTTCTGCTCTACGTGGAGTAATCTTATTGGCATCGAATGCCCTGAATACTGGTGGCAGTGGTTCTCCACCGATGTCGGACCGACCGACACTTCTAACTAAAGTTCTCACGACTTCTCCTGTCTATTGTGTATTGATAGAGGGGCAGTCACCTTCCCCCGACTAACTACCCCTCTATCAAATCTATTACATATCCAGTGTTAGTTCACTGGTGAGCACTGGTCTGCTCCCTGTGGCTGA